>PVJI01006746.1:0-83668 GCA_004026765.1 Micronycteris hirsuta | reverse complement strand
ACTATTGGTGGGAATGCAGACTAGTTCAGCCACTGTGGAAAAACAGTATGGAATTTCCTCAAAAAATTAAAAATAGAACTGACTTATGACCCAGCAATTCAACTGCTGGGATTATACCTTAAGAATCCTGAAACACCAATTCAAAAGAACTTATGCACCTCAATGTTCATAGCAGTGCTATTTACAATAGTCAAGTGTTGGGAACAGTTCAAGTGCCCATCAGTAAATGAGTGCATTAAAAAACTGTGGTACGAAGATGGAGGCGTAGGTGGACACACTGCGCCTCTGCTCACAACCAAAGAGGATAAACAACAAGTTAAAAAGCAAAACAATCAACCAGAACGGACAGAGAATTGAACTGAGTGGAAGTCCGACAGCCAAGAAGTTAGAGAGGACACGTTCATCCAGACTGGTAAGCGGGGCGGAGCTGGGAGGAGAGTGCGTGCAGCGAGATGACAGTTTGCCTGGAGAGACTCGCTGCAGGCACGCCTGGCCAAAATACGGCCGGAGCACTCAGCGAAGCCCACAGCCTGCGCACCCAGAGAAGCCCATGGGAACCAGCGGGGCTGAAACTGGTGGACCAGGCAGTCTTTCTTTCGCGTGCAGATAGACCTGGAGAAGGAGCTGGGGAGCGAAGCAGACAGCACGGCCCACCATCGCAACCCACCATCACGGGGGAAAAAAAAGCCTCGGACCACCTGTTGAAAGCACCTGAGGGGGTTGAGGCAGGGGCCAGAGCAGCTCCCAGGGGGAAAAAAAGCCTCGGACCACCTGTTGAAAGCACCTGAGGGGGTTGAGGCAGGGGCCAGAGCAGCTCCCAGCCTCACGGGAGAGCTTATTGGGGTGGGGTGAATGGGAGCCCATAAACGGAGCAAGTGAATTGCTCCCTCCCAGGCCCCACCCCCAAAGGAAGCATCACAACACAAGGAGGTAGGTTACCCAGCACTGGCAAACACCTAAGGCTCCGCCCATTAAAGTAGCAGACGCGCCAAGGGAAAAAAAAATGGCCCAAATGAAAGAACAGAACAGAGCTCCAGAAAAATTACAACTAAGGGATGAGGAAATAGCCAACCTATCAGATGCACAGTTCAAAACACTGGTAATCAGGATGCTCACAAAATTGGAAGAAAGTTGGGTGCAAATAAATGAACAAATGAAGGATACACTAAAGAAAATGAGGGAAAATGTGCAGGGAACCAATAGGGAAGAAAAGGAAACTGGAACTCAAATCAACGGTGTGGACCAGAAGGAAGAAACAAGAATTCAAAAACATGAGGAGAGGCTTAGGAACCTCCAAGACATCTGTAAACGGCCCAACATCCGGATCATAGGGATGCCAGAAGGAGAAAAGGAAGACCAAGAGATTGAATATTTATTTGAACAAATAATGAAGGAGAATTTCCTGAATCTGGCAAAGAAAATAGACTTCTAGGAAGTCTAGGAAGCTCAGAGAGTCCCAAAGAGGAACACACCAAGGCACATCATAATTACATTACCCAAGATTAAGAATAAGGAGATTCTTAAGAAATAGATTAAGAAATAGACTTCCAGGAAGTCTAGGAAGATTAAGAAATAGACTTCCAGGAAGTCTAGGAAGCTCAGAGAGACCCAAAGAGGAACACACCAAGGCACATCATAATTACATTACCCAAGATTAAGAATAAGGAGAAAATCTTGCAAGCAGCAAGAGAAAAGGAGACAGCTACCTACGAAGGAATTCCCGTAAGACTGTCAGCTGATTTCTCAAAAGAGACCTTCCAAGCAAGAAGGGGCTGGAGAGAAATATACCAAATCATGAAAGGCAAGGACCTACACCCAAGAATACTCTATCCAGCAAAACTTTCATTTAGAATGGAAGGGCAGATAAAGTGCTTCTCAGATAAGGTCAAGTTCAAGGAGTTCATCATCACACAGCCTTTATTATATGAAATGTTAAAGGGATTTATATAAGGTATGGAGGGATGTCAACAGGGGAGTGGGAGGGGGAGAGAAGAGGAAAAAGTACAGAGAAAAAGTAGCATAAACGGTAGGTAGAAAACAGACAGGGGGAGGTTAAGAATAGTATAGGAAATGTAGAAGCCAAAGAACTTATGTATGGCCCATACTTACGTATGACCCATGGGCAAAAACTAAAGGGCGGGGAATGGGGGGATGTGGGATGGAGGGGAATAAAGGGGGGAAAATGGGACAACTGTAATAGCATAATCAATACAATATATTTAAAAAGAAAAAAACAAAAAATTTATACAAAATAAAACAAAAAAAACTGTGGTACACTTACACAATGAAATACTACACAGCAGAAAGAAGGAAGGAATTCCTACCCTTTGCAACAGCATGGATGGAACTGGAGGCTATTATGCTAAGTGAAATAAGCCCATCGGCAAAAGACAAATACCATATGACCTCACTTATAACTGGAATCCAATGAACAAAATAAACTTTGATTAAATGAGAAAAATAGAATCAGAAACAGAAACATGGAACAGACTGATAGCTGTAGGAGGGGAGGAGTGTGGGAGCAATGGTGGAGGGAAGGAGTAGGGAGTAGTCAAAGAAGATGTGTGCATGACCCAGGGACATGGACAACAGAGAGGGGATTGGCTGTGGGAGAGAGGGGTGGTCTAGTTAGAGGGTGGCAAAGGGGGAAAATAGAATAACTGTAATACAACAAACAAAATAAAAAAAACTCAAAGTACTATATAAAAAAAGAAAATACATGGAGCTTTAAAAGGAAATATGAAGTTATTCAAACTTAAAAATTTAATTATTTGTGTTAAATTTATTTTTATAAATAGAATAGTAAGATCTGTGGGTTAAATGTGAAGTCTTAATATTAGATTTCAACATTTGCAATTTTAATCAAATATTCATTTTCAGCCAAAAAAACTCATAAGGAATCCTTTCTGTACATAAAATCACTGTGCTGACATTGAATAGAACTCCACAAAACAACAGGGAAAATAGGGTTCGAAAAAAAACACAGATTGAGGATTATAGTATTGCAGAGCTGAAAAAAAATTGAACATGAAAACAATATCATTAGAAAACCAAGAACTAGATTAGAAGCAAGAAGAAACAAAATAGTTAAGGTCAGAAATCAATTGCGAATATAAAAGAATGGCTTCAAATATTCAGAGTGAATCAAAAGAAAAAAGGCAAATCAGTTATAACAAAGATAGTATAATAAATAAAAAGTTAGCGTCCTTAAAGAAAAAAGTCCATAATGAAAAACTAAAAGTATTCAAAGATACATCAAGTAAAGAATGCAGGGAGAAGGCAACCTCAGCATCATGGTGCACAATTTCCAGAAAATTGATAAAAAATGATGACTACTGAGGCTTATCCTGGTTGTTATTAACCTTCCAGGCCAAACAAAACAAAACAAAACAAAACAAAACAGAAATTCTTCAGTCATTCTAATGGACAAGCTTTTAGGGAATATCTGGCTGGCCTCAACGCACTGAAGTAATGTTATAAGGGAAAGAAAGCATAATCCAAGAATGTTACACCCAACCAATATGTCATTCAAGAACAAAAAGTCCCAAACATGAAAGAACTCAAGAAATGCATTACCCTTGAGTCATTTCTTGAAAAGCTATGTATTGATGTAACCAAGGGATAAATGGGGAAACTGAGGGTTGATATTTAATGCCAAAATATAGTGAAGCAATGTTTACAAGATTCTAAAGAAAAGTGATTCAGGCATATGATATTCAGCCAAGATTTCCTTTCACACATTTAAGAATGAAATCCAATAACCAAGATCACAGCAGAATTAAATGACAGAGACTAAAAGAATAATTCAAAGGATCATTAAACCCAGGGGCTTGTTCTTTGAAAAGTTAAATAAAAAGCCTTTAACCGGACTCATCAAGAAAAAAAGAGAGAAGACCCAAATAAATAAAATCAGAAATGAAAGAAGAGAGACTACAACTGATACCGCAGAAATACAAAGGATTGTAAGAAATTACTATGAACAACTATATACCAACAAATTTGAAAACCTGGGTGAGATGGACAAATTTCTAGAAAAATATAGTCTTTCAAAACCGAGTGAAGAAGAAGCAGAAAGCCTGAACAGATCAATAACAGCAGATGAAATTGAAGCAGTAATCAAAATATTCACAGTACACAAAAGCTCTGGTCTGGATGGTTTCACAGGAGAATTTTACAAAACATTTAAGGAAGAGCTAACCCCTATACTTCACAGATTATTCCAAAATGACCAAGAAGAGTGAAGTGTCCCAAACTCTTTTTATGAGGCCAGCATCATCCTAATCCCAAAACGAGATAAAGACATATCAAAGAAAGAAAACTTCAGGCTAATATTACTGATGAATATAGACACTAAAATCCTCAACAAAATATTGGCAAACCACATCCAGCAATACATTGAAAAGTTCATACATAATGATCAAGTGGGATTCATCCTCGAAATGCAAGGATGGTACAATATTTGCAAATCAATAAGAATAATATATCATGTAAACAAAAGCAAAAACAAAAATCATATGGTCATATCAATAGATGCTAAAAAAAAGCATTTGAAAAGGTAGAGCACCCATTTATGATAAAAACACTCAGCAAAGCGGGAATAGAGGGAGCATTCCTCAACACAGTAAAGGCCATATATGAGAAACCTACTGCCAACATCACACTCAGGGGGAGAACACTAAAAGCTTTCCTCATAAAATCAGGAGTAAAACAAGATGTCTGCTTTCACAACTTCTATTCAACATAGTATTGGAAGTTCTATCCAGAGTGATCAGACAAGAAAAAGAAATAACAGCCATCCAAATTGGAAAGGAGAAAACAAAATTGTCATTGTTTTCAGATGACATGATAGTGTACATAGAAATCCCTATAGACTCCACCAAAAAACTACTCAACCTGAACAGCTACATGCAAAAAAATGAAACTTGACCACCAACTTACACCATACACAAAACTAAACTCAAGATGGATAAAAGACTTAAATATAGACTTCCGGCCAAGACGGAGGCATAGGTGGACACACTCTGCCTCCTCACACATCCAAAAGAGGAAAAAAGCAATTTAAAAAACAAGGGCAGCCAGATCTGACAGAAAACTGAACTGAGTGGAAGTCCGACAACCAAGGAGTTAAAGAAGACACGTTCATCCAGACCAGAAGGTGGGGCAGAGCCAAGTAGAGAGCGCTTGGTGAGACGCGGTTTGTGGATAGGTATGGGGCGCTCCACTGCCCGGAGAGGCCCGTGGCAGGCCTACCTGGCCAAAGCGTGGAGGGCATGCTCTGTGAAGCCGGGGCTGAAACTGGTGGACTGGGCGGCCCCTCATTAGCGCGCGCAGATAAACCGGGAGGAAAAGCTGGGGGACGGATCAGACTGCTTGCCCCACCAACGCAGGGAAATAAAGCCTCAAACCACCGATTGAAAACACCTGTGGGGGTTGAGGCAGCAGTGGGAGGAACTCCCAGCCTCACAGGAGAGTTCGTTGGGGAGGCCCACCGGGACCTGGAACTGTGCAGGCTCGCCCACTCACCCCGGAGCCAGCAAAGAGGGGATCACCTTGCTAGCTGGGGAGGTGCGGGGAGCAGAGCAAGTGCCATTGTTCTCTCAGCCCCCCACCCCAGACAGCTTCACAACACAGTGACAGGGTTACCCTGCCCCCACAGACAGTGTCACAACACAATGATTTGGGTGACTCCACCCTGGTGAACACCTAAAGCTCCGCCCCTTAAAGTAACAGGCACACCGAGAAAAAAAAATTTTATTCTCTCCCAAATGAGGGAGAAAAAAATGTCGGTGGGATAGGGGGGAGCAGAGTCCACTTCCTCCTCCCCACTAGTGAAACACCTAGCCGATTTTCTGAGGAACAGAGCGAACACCCAACAGTATTCCAGCATATATGAAGATTGGTGACCAAGATTACAGGGGAAATTGAACGATCAGACGCCTGACGCAGACAGGAAGACAAGGGGAGCAGGCCCGGCCGGACACTTTTAAAGCCAACCAGCAGAAGTTTTGTTTGTTTGTTTGTTTGTTTGTTTTACCCACTCTTCTTCCTATATGTCCTTCTTTATTTTTTATTCCTTCTTCCTTCCTTTCATTTAGTATTCCTTGTCTTCTCCTCTTTTTATTTCTTTTTCTTGTTTTTTACTTAATCTTATTTTTTTATTTTTTATTTTATTTTATTTTTCTTTTCTTCTTCCTCCCCCTCTCTTTATCCACAGGTGAGACATTAAAACCTGGAGTTATGAAGTGAAAAGAACTAGACCCAGACAAGGGTCAGCCCAAAAAACAGAGACAGTGACACAAAATTAACTTTGCTACTCCAGAGAACTTGACAGATCAATTTAAGAAACAGAGGCTAGCAAGAAGAGTCTCACAAACAATGGGAAGACAAAGAAACAATCCCCAAATGAAAGGAAAGGAGGAAGCCCCAGAAAGAATGATAAATGAAATAGAGGCAAGCCAACTATCAGATATTGAGTTCAAAGAATTGGTTATCAGGAAGTTCAAGAAGCTTAAGAAGCTCAAGGAGCTCATAGAAAATTACCAGAAACTACAGGGAAACTACAATGAACTCACTACAAACTATGTCAACATGAAAAAGGAAATAGAAACTATCCAAAAGGGCCAAGAGGAAATGAAGAATACAATATCTGAACTGAAGAACACAATAGAAGGAATCAAAGGCAGGCTCGATAAAGCAGAAGATAGGATCAGCAAGCTGGAGGACAAGGTAGAAAAAAACACCCAAAAAGAGCAAGAACAGGAAAAGAGACTCAGAAAGAATGAAGAGGTATTAAGGGAAATGCAAGACAACATGAAACGTAATAATATCTGTATAATAAGGATACCAGTAGGAGAAGAAGAGGAGCAGGAATAGAAAACCTGTTTAAAAAAGTAATGATGGAAAACTTCCCTAACTAATCTGATGAGAGAAAAAGTCACACAAATCCAGGAAACACAGAGAGTCCCAATTAAAAGGAACCCAAACAGGCCCACTTCAAGACACATCATCATTAAAATGGCAAAATTCCAAGACAAAGACAGAATCTTAAATGCAGCGAGTCAGAAACAGGAAGTAACATACAAGGGAGCCGCGATTAGGTTAGCAGCTGACTTCTCAATGGAAGCACTCCAACCCAGAAGGGAATGGCAAGAAATATTCGAAGTAAGGAGAACCAGAGGCCTGCAACCAAGATTACTCTACCCAGCAAGGCTCTCAATCAAGATAGATGGCCAAATAAGGAGCTTCCCAGACAAAAGAAGTCTAAAAGAATACACCTCCACCAAACCAGCTCTGCAAGAGATGCTAAAGGGACTGCTTTAAGGAAAGGAAGGAAATGAGAGAGAGAGAGAAACACAGGAAGAAAAAAAAAGACAATGAATAAGTACCTATCAATAATAACCTTAAACGTAAAGGGATTAAATGCTCCAATCAAAAGACATAGAATAGCAGAATGGATAAGAAAGCATGACCCACTCGTATGCTGCCTACAAGAGACCCACCTCAGGACAAAAGACCTACACAGATTGAAAGTGAAGGGCTGGAAACAAGGTTTCCAAGCAAACAGACAGGAAAAAAGAGCTGGGGTAGCAATACTGATATCAGACAAAAGAGACTTCCAAAAAAGGGCCATAAAGAGAGACCCAGAAGGACACTTCATAATACTCAAGGGAAGAATCCACAAAGAAGACAGAAACATTGTAAATATATATGCACCCAACACAGGAGCACCCAAATACATAAAGAAAATACTGGAGGACTTCAAGAAAGATATTGATAGCAACACAATTATAATAGGGGACTTCAACACCCCACTGTCAAAAATGGACAGATCTTCCAAACAAAATATCAGCAAGGATATTGTGGCATTGAATAATGCCCTAGAAGAAATGGACTTAACTGATATATATAGAGCCTTTCACCCCAAAGAAGCTAAATACATATTCTTTTCAAATGCACATGGAACATTATCAAAAATAGACCATATGATAGGACATAAAACAAGCTTCAACAAATTCAAGAAAATTGAAATCATATCAAGTATTTTCTCTGACCACAAGGGACTGAAATTAGAAACCAACACAAAGGGAAAAAAACCCAAAACACTCAAAATCATGGAGACTGAATAGCATGCTGTTAAACAATGAATGGGTCAAGAAGGAGATTAGGGAAGAAATCAAAAAGTTCCTCAAAACAAATGAAAGTGAACTTACAACAACCCAAAACTTATGGGACACAGCGAAGACAGTCCTGAGAGGGAAGTTCATAGTGATACAGGCCTACCTAAAAAAAATTGAAACATTTCAAATGCACGACTTAACCCTATGCCTACAAGAACTCAAGGAACAACAACAAAGACAACCCAAAGCAAGTAGAAGGAAGGAAATAACCAAGATTAGAGTAGAATTAAATGACTTAGAGACTAAAAGCACTATTCTAAGGATCAATGAATCCAGGAGCTGGTTCTTTGAAAAGATAAACAAAATTGACAAGCCTTTAAGCAGGATCATCAAGAAAAAAAGAGAGAGGACCCAAATAAACTCAATCAGAAATGAAAGAGGAGATATTACAACTGACGCCACAGAAATACAAAGGATTGTAAGACACTACTATGAAGAACTGTATGCCAAGAAATATGAAAACCTAGGAGAAATGGACAAATTTTTAGAAAAATATAATCTTCCAAAACTCAATGAAGAAGAAGCAGAAAGCCTGAATCGACCAATAGCAGCGGATGAAATTGAAGCAGTAATCAAAAGACTCCCGACACACAAAAGCTCTGGACCAGAAGGTTTCACAGGAGAATTCTACAAAGCATTTAAGGAAGAACTAACTCCTATCCTTCACAGACTATTCCAAAAAATCCAAAATGATGGAAGACTCCCAAACTCTTTTTATGAAGCCAGCATCATCCTAATCCCAAAACCAGAAAAAGACAGAACAAAGAAGGAAAACTTCAGGTCAATATTGCTGATGAACACTGACGCTAAAATCCTCAACAAAATATTAGCAAACCACATCCAGCAATACATTAAAAAGATCATACACCATGACCAAGTGGGATTCATCCCAGGGATGCAAGGATGGTACAACATTCGCAAAACAATAAACGTAATACATCATGTAAACAAAAGCAAAGACAAAAATCACATGATCATATCAATAGATGCAGAAAAAACATTCGATAGGGTACAGCATCAATTTATGATTAAAACACTTAGCAAAGTGGGAATAGAGGGAGCATTCCTCAACATAATAAAGGCCATATATGAGAGACCTACAGCCAACATTATACTCAATGGACAAAAACTAAAATCTTTCCCACTAAGATCAGGAACAAGACAAGGCTGTCCACTATCACCACTTCTATTCAACATAGTACTGGAAGTTTTGGCCACAGCAATCAGACAATAAAAGGAAATAAAAGGCATCCAAATTGGAAAGGAGGAAACAAAACTGTCATTGTTTGCAGACGACATTATAGTGTACTTAGAAAATCCTATAGACTCTGCCAAAAAAACTACTTGACCTAATAATTGAATTTGGCAAAGCAATGGGATACAAAGTCAATATCCAGAAATCAAAGACATTTTTGTATACCAACAATGAAACATCAGTAGCAGAAATCAGGAAAAAAATCCCATTTGATATAGCAACAAAAAAATAAAATACATGGGAATATACCTCACCAAGGAGGTAAAAGACCTGTACTCAGAAAACTACACAACACTGAAGAGAGAAATCATGGAAGACACAAACAAATGGAAACATATACCATCCTCATGGATCGGAAGAATGAACATCATCAAAATGTCCATACTACCCAAAGCAATTTATAGAGTCAATGCAATCCCTATCAAAGTACCAATGGCATATTTCACGGATATAGAACAAACACTTCAAAACTTTATATGAACCATAAACGACCCTGAATATCAGCTGCAATTTTGAGAAAGAAGAGCAAAGCAGGAGAGATCACAATTCTTGATATCAAACTGTATTACAAAGCCACTGTAATCAAAACAGCTTGCTACTGGCATGAAAACAGACAGATAGACCAATGGAACAGAATAGAGAGCCCAGAAATATACCCAAGTCTCTACGGACAATTAATCTTCGACAAAGGGGGCAGAAGCATGAAATGGAATAAAAATAGCCTCTTCAACAAATGGTGTTGGGAAATCTGGATGGCTACATGCAAAGAAAGGAAACTCGAGCACCAACTTACACCATACACAAAAATAAATTCAAGGTGGATAAAAGACTTAAATATAAGTCATGACACCATAAAAGTCCTAGAGGAAAACATTGGTAATAAAATCTCAGACATTCCACACAGCAACATCTTCAATGATATGTCCCCTAGAGCAAGGGACATAAAGGAAAGAATAAACAAATGGGACCTTATCAAAATAAAGAGCTTCTGTGGGGATAAAGAAAACAGTATTAAAATAAAAAGAGAACCAACCGTATGGGAAAACATATTCTCCAATGATACCTCGGACAAGGGTTTGATCTCCAAAATATATAAAGAACTTATACGACTCCACTCCAGGAAGACAAAAAAACCCAATTAAAAAATGGGCAAAAGACATGAACAGACACTTCTCAAAAGAGGACATACAGAAGATCCAGAGACATATGAAAAGATGCTCAACATCACTTGCCATCAGAGAGATGCAAATTAAAACCACAATGGGATACCACCTCATACCAGTCAGAATGGCCATCATCAACAAAGCAACAGATAACTGTTGGAGGGGATGTGGAGAAAAGGGAACCCTAGTCCACTGTTGGTGGGAATGCAGACTGGTGCAGCCACTGTGGAAAACAGTATGGAGTTTCCTCAGAAAACTAAAAATGGAACTGCCTTTCAACCCAGCAATTCCACTACTGGGATCATACCCTAAGAGCCCTGAAAAACCAATTCAAAAGAACCTATGCACTCCAATGTTCATAGCAGCACAATTCACAATAGCCAAGAGCTGGAAACAACTTGAGTGCCCATCTAAAAATGAGTGGATCAAGAAACTATGGTACATTTACACAATGGAATTCTACGCAGCAAAGAGGAAGAAGGAGCTTATACCCTTTGCAACAGCATGGATGGAACTGGAGAGCATTATGCTAAGTGAAGTAAGCCAGGCGGTGAGGGACAAATACCATATGATCTCACCTTTAACCGGGACATAATCAACAAAAGCAAAAAGCAAGCAAAACATAACCAGGGACATTGAAATTAAGAACAATCTAATAATAGCCAAGGGGAGGGGACAATGGGGAGAAGCGTTTTCAGGAACCCCTATAGAGGACACATGAACAGAACCAAGGGGGAGGAGGGAGGCAGGGAAGGGAGATGGGATTGGAGGGGGCGAGGGGAGGGGAGGGGAGAGGAGAGGATGCTAACAACTATAATTGAACAACAATAAAGTAAAAAAAATAAAAATAAAAAAAAATTTAATAAAAATTTAAAAAAAGACTTAAATATAAGTTGTGATGCCATAAAAGTCCTAGAAGAGAACATATCATAGAAAATCACAGATATTCCACACAGCAATATTTTCACCATATGTCCCCTAGAGCAAGGCACATAATGGAAAGAACAAACAAATGGGACCTCATCAAAATAAAAAGCTTCTGTACGTCTAAAGAAAACATAAGCAAAATAAAAGGGAACAAAACTTATTGGAAAATATATATGCAAATAATACCTCAGACGAGGGTTTGATCTCCAAAATATGTAAAAATCTCACATGGCTATATAACAGTAAGACAAACAACCCAATTAAAAGATAAGCAAAGGACCTGAAGAGACACTTTTCCATGGAGGACATACAGAGGGTCCAGAGACCTATCAGAGGATGCTCAGCATCACTAGCCATCAAAGAGTTGCAAATTAAAACTAAAATAAGATACCACCTCACACTAGTCAGAATGGCCATCGTAAACAAATCAACAAAGAAGTGCTGGCAGGGTTGTGGAGAAAAGAGAACCCTAGTACACTGTTGGTGGGAATGCAGACTGGTGAAACCACTGTGGAAAACAGTATGGAATTTCCTCAGAAAACTAAAAATGGAACTGCCTTTTGACCCAGCAATTCCACTGCTGAGATTATACCCTAAGGATCCTAAAACACCAATTCAAAAGAACCTATGCACCCCAATGTTCATAGCAGCACAATTTACAATAGCCAAGTGTTGGAAGCAACCTAAGTGCCCATCAGTAAATGAGTGGATCAAAAAACTATGATGCATTTGTACGATGGAATACTATGCAGCAGAAAGAAAGAAGAAACCCCTACCCTTTACAACAGCATGGATGGAACTGGAGAGCATATGCTAAGGGAAATAAGCCAGGCAGTGAAAAACAAATACCATATGATCTCACCTATAAGTGGAACCTAACAAAATAAACAAGCAATCAAAATATAAGTAGAGACATTGAAATAAAGAACAAACTGACAGTAACAAGTGGGAGGGGGAGGAGGATAATGGGGGAAAGAAGGGGAAGGGTTGTTGAGGAACATGAATAGAGGACCCATGGACAAAGCCAAAAGCAGGTAGAATCAAAGATGGGAGGTGGGGATGGTTGGGGCAAGGGGTAGTGGTGGGGGAAAATGGAGACAACTATACTTGAACAACAATAAAAAATAGAAAAAAAGATTTAAATTCACTGAACAAAGTGATAAAATAAAGAAGCAGGGAATGAAATAGCTCTAGTAAAAGAACTAATGGTAAATAAGGAATCATTTGCAAGGAAAATGAGGCTAAACAATCCATAGTTACAAAATGAAACACACATATTATAAAACTTAAAATCATAATAGAACATGGGAGAGAGACAGGAAGAAGAGTAAAAGTACTCAAATGTCCCATTTTTTATAAGACTAAATCTACTCTGTGTAAAAGTGGAATGTACTTTGAAACAACTAATGACTCTTACCACTTGCTGTTTTCCTGATTTTTTTCATTGATCATGGAAGAATCTCTTGAGGAAAGAATCTTTTGGGGACAAAACAAAGCAAAATATTGATTTGGATCCCCAAAATCCTTTTATATTTACATATTTCTACTAAATTTAAGAAAAATTAAATTTAATTAATTCACAGCACGGTCTCATGGTTATAAGACAATGTAAGTCTGTGGTTTTTATTTGTATATGGCCATAGAAAGATGGAAATTTTTTAAAATAATATTAATAGTACTTAATTCTTTGTGACGAGGTTTTTGGTGATTTTTTTTCTTTCTTTGTATTTTTGTGCATTGCTTGAATTTTCATAACAGTTATGAATCACTTTTACAAAAAGTACAAAGTTGTTATTCTTAAAGAAAAATAAATTAGCCTCAGTGGTGAAAAATTGTTGAATGGGAAGGGAGAATGCTATATACACCAATAGTAAGTTTAAAAGGAGCTCCAGAGGCACAGAACTAACCGTAGAGGCAGGTGGAGAAGACACTTGCCTACACTGTGTGATTTGAAATACACAAAAAGACACCAGCCCATATTAAGTTATCATCCTCTTGAATTATCAACTATGGTTACATCAACATGAATTCACTTATCAAATCCCCTTTAAATCTACTGGTGGCTGAAAGACAAAGATCCAAAAGGATGACAGATGTGTGCTGGCTGCCCAAACTGAGCTAGGGAAAGCAATACCCATGGTCAGCAGGTGCCTGGGGGACTGGAACCCTGGGAGGAAGAGGATGGAAAAATACAATGATGGTGGACAGGAGCTAAATTGGCCAAGGAACAGGTATTTGCAATCTAGAGATCCCCAAAGACTGAATGTAGTACAAAAAGATGTCAGCTTGAGAACCAAAGTCAATTAAGAACCAAGGGACAAGATGAAACAATAAATTTCAGACAGACACAAAAAAATAATTTCCTTTTGGCAAGAGTCACTTGCCAGACCCTTCTTTGGGAGGACCCAGGCTCACATTAAGGCTAAGCTTGCCAACTTTGGCTCCTTAGACATGTATTGATAAAACATATATTAGACATAGTCTGAGATGGGCTGACCTGGATGGAGTCCCATAAATAGCCTGGGAGCAGCAAGAGACATTTGAGTCTCCCCTAGGAGTGGGACACAGTGTGGGCTTGAAAGGAGGGGTATGTGTGGAAAGAGGGGCAATGGGTAATGAAGTCCCAAAGATAAATATCACAGTCCTCACACCTATCTGTAGCTAATCTTGCCCCTGTTGAAACTGTAGGACATACCATTTCTAAGAAGTAGAGGCAAGACGCCTAAGAGCCACTAGAAAAGTTACCTTCAGGTAGCAAGCAGCTCTTTTCCTTTTGATCAGAAGAAGGGGATATATCTTTGCTGGTCACTCTGTATGTCTAGGACCCTCACCTGTTTCTGAATTTTGAGCTGGTTGACCGCAGCCAGAGGCAGAAAGCCTGCTTGGCCCCTGTTGGCACAACAGCAGTGGAGAAATTGCACAGCGCTCCTATTAAGCTAGCTGACTCATGCTGAAACCTAGGATTTAGTTCCAATGAGCAGTGATGTTGAGAAGGTGCTCCTCGGGCAGCCTGGGAACACTCCCACTGTGTCAACATGGTTCACAGAGATTATGTTTGGAAGCACTATTACACAGTGGGCCAAAAATGGAGACAGGATTAATTTTGAGCAATAGAAATTCATTTAAAAACCAACATTAGTCACTTTAGTGTAAACCCAGAGACTGACAAAGGCCATATACACACACTACCTCTCTGATGAGAAACAGAACAAAGACTAGAAAAAAACAGGCATGCACAGGGTCAGATTAGGAGTAAAAAGCCATGAATGAAATATAATAAAGTGTGTTTGCCTTCTGAAAAGAGGCAAGATGTCTCCCTTAAAAGAAGTCCAGGACCAAAGAGGTGTTCTGAACTCAGCTGCTGAAAACACCTTCTCATTATCATTCCTGTCCTCATGGTCCCTGTAAGTAAAGACCACTATACAAACACAAGTCCTACTTAACAGCTATGAGAATGTAAAAAAAACACTAGATTAATATACTCGTACATGAAAGAGGTAAAACGAGTACTGTCAGGAAATGTTTCATTACAGCTCTTTCACTAGTTTACAGTCTAGCCTTGACCAGTCATTTAAACTGTCAAAGCCCCAGTTTCCTCGTGTGTGAAATGATGCACTGTTTGTCATCACCGCCGACTCAGCCCCAAACCACAGACCTGGGAGTCATCCTACAATCTTCAACGCTTGGATTCTTCAGTGAGTCGGCAAGTCCAGTAGATTCTGTCTCTTAGCATACTTTACCTCATTTCCTCCTCCCCATCTCACTCCATCGCACCGCAAACACCTAGCCGCAGGTCATGCCATCTCTCACTGAATTCACCACAGCAGCTTCTAGCCTGCCTGAGTTTCACCTTCTCTCAACTCGATGACTTTGAAATGATTTTTTTAAAACATAAACCTTAATATGATTCTCCTCTGCTGAAGCCCCTTTATGGCTTTCCGTGACTTCCTGGTTAGAGTTCAAGCCCCTTGAAGTGGCCCACGGATGATCAGCATGTGAATTATGCCCACCTCTCTGGCCTCACCCCCCCGCCATTCATTCCCAGGTGATCGACCATCCCATTTGCCCAGGACTGTTTTGGTGTTTGTCCTGGTTTTAGTCCTGCATTCTAGGAAACCTCCTAGTCCCAGGCAAACTGGGAAAACCGGTCTTCTTACTGGGGGCCCTTCCCTAAAGCCCTACATGTTATTTATAATCCCCAAAGACCCCCACATTGAGCCCTTGGTATTCTGTAAGCCTTGGTATTCTGAAAAAGAATGGTCCTTTTTCTTTTCCTATAAAACCCAGCTGAGCTTCCCATCTGGGACAGTGGTTCTCACAGGGTGGGCTCTCAACTAGCATCCCCTCTAAACTAGTCAGAAACGCAAATCTTCGGGCCCCACCTCAGACATACGGAATCAGAAACTCTGTGGTGGGGTCCGGCACCCTGATTTAATAAGCCCTTCAGGGTATTCTGATGTCCCCTGAAAGGTGAGAAGAACTGCTCCAGGAAACCTTCCTGAGCAATACCGCCTCCCCAAAGCAGCCTGGCCCGTTCCCTGCTATGCATAACCGTGAGGCTCATGACACTAAATTGCAGTCATTTGCTGACTTAGCTACCTCCCCAATCCGACTACCAGTTCTTTGAAGGCAGCATTGCACTTTCTGCTGCTGTCCAGGTAATTTCAGTCTATGTTAGCAAATTCTTGGTAGTTCTATTAACTCTTTTATTAAAGGAACAGACCTATTAAATTATATTTAGTTTCCTAATTCAAACCCTTTTATAGAGAAGTGTGTAATCCTAGGAGAAAGAATGTCAGAGAATGACAAAGGAGCAAGTGTTCACATGCTGCCTTCAAGTGTCTGTATGAGTGAATTTTGCCCTAATTCTCATTAAAAGCCACCAGTCTTGGGTACTCTCATTTAATCGTTATGATAAACACTCTTTTCCTACTCAAAGGATTATCACTACTTTTCTTATCCCTTGAGCTCTAAGGCTGAACACTGAATTTTTAGGCATTAAAAAAAACTCCGGGGGACTAAAAACTGACATTGAATATTTCATAGCCTCTGAGTTTGCACTGTCTTTGCACTGGGAGGAACCCACACTTTTGGTCCCAGTTTAAAACATTGCCACATGTCTGCTATTAATAATGACAGCAATTTACTTCTGTTGAAATTGAAAGCTTTCGATTCTCTTTGAAAAACCTAAATGCATTTCACATGGTTTACAGACATGTTTCAAAGCTTTCTTCTTATTTATAGCTTTTTTCTTTTTGTTTTTTAAAATAGACTTAATTTTCAAAGTTTATGGTGCCATTTGGTGTCTGAAGATACAGCTCTAAACACACACGTATGTATATTTATATTTATATGTTGTGGTCAAACAAATAGTTCCACCTCTGAGATAACTTGTTATGTTCATGTGAATATAATTTAACTTTTTTTACCAGCATTTTTATTTGACAATTTAAAAGTCAGAGAAACTATAATAAAAAAGAAAAAAACTTTTCAATGAAGAAACATAATTGTTTTCAGCAAACCACATGTAACATTTCAGATGTATATTTTATATGATATTGTCTTGAAAGAGTATACATTTTGGAAGATTTCTTAAAGTAAATCATTAGAAGGAAACCTAAAACAACTCATTAACATTCATCAAATACATAAGAAGAGGCAATGTGAGTAGAACCACATCAAATGTTCAAGTTTTAGTAGTTCAGTCTCATACATTGAAGATTTAAAATAAACAGATTCTGATTTTAAAAGATCACGTCCTCCCCCAAAGAAGTGCACATGTTCTAGAGTTGCTGGTGCGAGTCAGGAAGACATCTGGAAGCAATCGGGGCAAATTTCCCCAATACTCAATAGGAAGCAAATCCTACGCCAGGACCCTGCATTTCTGAAGTACTGGGGAAATTTAGGGTCAAAATTTGGATTAAGTAGAAAGTTTTTAAGGCAATAACTTGGAAAATTCATTCAAAATTTTCTTAAAGCCATTAATAACAAAGTTTGGGATTTCGTTTGGAATTTGTTCGGTTTAACCATCTTCATTGATCATAGCTGTTGAAGTAGCTTAGTCATCCCATTTTGCTGAATAGACACAAAATAAACCTCTATGCAATCATGTAATTACCCACAGTATAATTCAACAACAACAACAAAAAACCTTCTCTATTTATGATGCATCAGTTAAGCAATTTCACTTATTCATTTATTTGATCATTACTAAAACAGTATTTGGTTCATTATAAATAAATGCTCAATAGATTAGATATTTTAAATTGTTCAGTAACTATTATATATTCCCAACAGATACTTTCTTGCCCTTTTTTACATAACTTTGTGCCTAGGAGTGAACAGACCAAACAGTTCAGGGTTACCCAGTTTGGCTATATTCAGAGACATGACGTGAAAAGAGCATAAACGTAGGTTGAGTGATGATTAATAAGAAACTAGCTGGTCATGACAATAACTCGATGGATCAAAAGTAAGCAGATAAATACACTGAAAATCCAAATGCTGCTGTATTACTGGCTCCATAGGATTCTGTTATTAAAATCAAGTAACATATCAATCATAAAAAACTAACTTAAAATAACTAGATTTCACAGAACAGGTAGACTATATAAACCTTTGTGATAAAATTGATGTAGCATAAACATTCCCCAAATTTCCACTTTCCTTTTTTCCTTTTTATTAAATTGATCGGGGTGACACTGATTAACAAAATTATACAGGTTTCAGGTGCACAGTTCTAGAACACATCATCTGTACACTGCATTGTGTGTTCACTAACCCAAGTCAAGTCTCCGTCCATCACCTCTAGTCCCCCATACACCCACCTCCCTCCACTCTCTTCTATGCCCCAGCAATCACCACACTGTGGTCCATGTCTACGAGTTTTTTCTCTTTTTTGCTCAAACCCACAACCAACCCCAGGCCGCCGCCCCCACCCCTGACAGCTATCAGCCTGCTCTCTATTCATGAGTCTGTCAATATTTTGCTTATTAATTCATTTTTGTTCATTGGATTCCACATATGAATGACGTCATATGGTACTTGTCTTACTCTGACTGGCTTATTTCACTTAGCAGAATGCTCTCCAGGTCCATCCATGCTGTCACAATGGATAAAATTTCCTTCCTTTTTACAACTGAATAGATTCCATTGTGCAAATAAATATACCACAGCTTTTTATCCACTCATCTACTGACAAACTCCCACTTTAGGGCATACTATTTATAAGAACCATTTTAAAAATATATAATATTACTTAATAACCCTTTATATAAAATATATCAAAATTAGAAACTAAAATCAAGTCTTTCAAGAAAATAGAAAGTAAACAGGCTAGAGTTCCTTTTACTATATTCAATTGGTCAACAAATTCTGTATTATAATTTTTAATCTGCTGCTACCATTTAATTTTGATCCTCACTTATCTAGGTAATATTTAAAAATATTTAGGGGCACTGTCATAGCAGGCTTGCTACAGAAGACTACCGGCCTTGTGGGATTGGCAGTATGTGAGAGTATTCACGAGAGGCTAAGAATATTGTACACAAAAATTCTTGATGTTCTTGAGCAAATCCCTAAAAATGCACCATATAGAAAGTACACAGAACAGATTACAAATGAGAAGCTGGATATGGTTAAAGTAGAACCAAATGTTAAAAAATTAGAAGACCAACTTCAGGATAGCCAAATAGAAAAGGTGATTCTTCAGGCTGAAAATAAATAAGTTTGGTGAGAAAAATGATTCAATGGAAACCATGGTAGCCTTTAGTGGAAAAGCCTCCTGCAAACCAATGGAAATGGACAATATAATTATCATCAAATGACTTTGTGTTGAAGGGAAACTGATGTAATTAAATTTTCTGTTATATCAAAAATATTTACGTATTATTGACATCTAATAATCAAGAAAACTGATGCAGAACATATTTATGGGACTTGTTAAAACTGATGATTATCGTAACAGGACTTGTGAGTCAGTTTTTGTTAAAGAATTCGTTCAAATTATTTCAAAGCTGATATTTTATAAACTAGAGGTTCTATAAAATTTGAAAATTAATTGGAAAAATGTCTACATGTTTCAATACACAGGCTATAGATTAGCTAGGTGAAATATTTTTAGTAACACCTCTAAAATATTTGATTTTTTTTACTCTGAAGAAACCAAAAAAAACTTATTACTGCTTAAGCAAATGTGTAGATCACTGTTTGAAGTGAAGGAGTAAGAGAAAAACTATTAAATTATAACTCATTGTACAGTTGTAGAAATTGATTTTGAATTAGAAAGAAAGATTTCTTATTTACAGTGATAGTTGAGAAACTTTTAAAATTTTGTCTCATTTAAGGAAGTTAGCTGTCTGGCTCTTGATCAAACTACATCAGGATAGAGAGTTTCTGTAAAAGAAGAGATAATAAGAGTTCCTAACATTTATCTGGCATATGGATATATGGCTTTTATTCAAAACATCTTAGTTGTATGATTATAAATTCCAAGTGGAATCACTAAGTAGTTTTTGCTAAGTTTTCAATATGAGTGTGCTAGGTATCAAACAAGATAAAGCTGTTCAAGGAAAGAAGTGATTGACAAGTTTAAGGTTAAACAAAAATAAAATTACTTTTCAGATGTCCTTGCCTTTTCTTTCTAGCCCACATCATTCCTAAAAACTTAGTTAAACTCAGTACTTCTTACCATCAAAGATAGTACTTCAGGGGGTTGTATGCGCATGGATGTTTTGCTGTCTCTGTGGCAAAACAGAATTTCTGAGAGTGAGAAAGAAAATTGTATTTTTCTTTTTCTCAATAAATTTCTCTCCTTATGGAGCTATAAATTGAATGCTAAATAAATACAAATAAAAAATGAAATAAAATATTTAGTAGTATATTTACAGAATAGTTCAACATGTAAAACCATACACACTTTCTCAAGTTAATACTCTAAAGTTTGTGCTTAACTTTTAATTGAGAAACAAAATTAACAAAGTTCAGTAATCCTCTTGAACTTGTTGGTTTTGCCTAATATGGGTCATAAAAGCAGCCTCTGACCAATGCAGGAAAAGTCATTTTCCACTTGCTTCATCTGTAGGAAGGGATCCAATTTCTTCCAATTTTATGAAACATCTAGAGCTGAAATCTCCAAAACATTTTTGATTATATACCTTTTCAGTTAAAAAAAAGTCACTCTGCTATGTCCTTAATAAAGATACTCAAAGACTATGATTTTTAAAAGCATGAAATAAGGATAAGCTGAACAATATTTATTAATAATGGTACAAAACCCTTTTTGCTTTATGCTTGACTGTACTTCTTTTAAAATCTTGCTTCAGTGCTTTGTGATAAAGAGATTTAAATGTTTAAATTGATTCTTGGCTATGATAACTATGTATACTCAAAATGACTAGCTCCAAATGAAAGAAACCTTATATTGGTTGACTGTTCTAAATCATGGCACTCATTTTTCAATCCTATTCACCAATTTATCAAAGTTTTCATTGAAATTGGCTAAATGATGTCTATTTCCTTATGTCAACCAAGATCTTGTACTGTTCTGTTTCTTTGAAAACTAATCAGAAAGCTTTGCACTTTACTGTTTGGGCATTAAATTGGAAAGTTTAGAAGATTTTCTTTCTAAGTATTTTGTGAGTAGAACTATGAGGGCTTTTATATTATTTTAGTAACAAAATCGTATGGTAGTCAAAATAATAGCACACATCTATTTTCAACTTTTTTGGTATCAAGGGGTTCTTCTGAAAACCAGTTTTTTCCTCATTTGTTTTTTTTAAGTCACCGTTGCTTTGAGAGTAACATAATAAATAAATAACTGCTATTCCTTATTTTTGAGCCTTGCTTATCCAAGAGATTGCTTCCCTCCTCTCCACCAAACAAAAACAATAACAACTAAAACCTGCTAAGTAACTTTCCACTGACATGGTCTTGTTATGACAGAATAAGATAAAATTCCTGAAACATGATGCCTTTTATTAATAAGAAAAAAATACTAGTTATTTTTATATTAGACAACTATCTTAAGAACTTTACCATAAGATAACAGTAAATCTTAGGGTGGTGCAGAAGACTGTCATGTTAACTGACAATCTCATTACAAAGTTGTGTAAATGTTTCCCATCTGAAATTCTTAGTTTGTTACCACGCAAACTGCCAGGTTGCAATGGCTGCAATGGGAGCTAGAGAGAGGCTGGGCCCATTGCATGTGCAAGTCCTGTTGGGCTGTGCCTTTAACAGGTGACTTGAGACCTGAGCTCCTGATGCACAGACCAAAGGAGGGTAACGGGCCAAGCTGTGTATGAAAAATTAGGACAACTTAATTTTATTCTTACTTTTTAAAAAGTATATTTTATTGATTATGCTATTATAGTTGTCCCATTTTTCCTCCTTTATTCCTCTCTGCCCTGAAACACTGCCACCTGCATTCTCCCCCTGCCCCCTTAGTTCATGTCCATGGGGCATACATATAAGTTCTTTGGCTTCTCCCTTCCTATAACTATTCATAACCTCCCCCTGTCTATTTTGTATCTACCATTTATGCTTCTTATTCCCTGTACCTTTTCCCCTATGTTCCCTCCTCGCCTCCCCACTGATAACCCTCCCTGTGATCTCCATTTCTGTGATTCTGTTCCTATTTTAGTTGTTTGCTTAGTTTGTTTTTGTTTTGTTTTTAGGTTCAGTTGTTAATAGTTGTGTTTCTCATCATTTTACTGTTTATAGTTTTTATCTTTTTTCTTTCCTTAGATAAGTCCCTTTAACATTTCATATAATAAAGGCTGGGTGATGATGAACTCCTGTAACTTGACCTTATCTGGGAAGCACTTTATTTGCCCTTCCATTTTAAATAGCTTTGCTGGAGAGAGTAATCTTGGATGCAGGTCCTTGCCTTTCAGGACTTTGAATACTTCTTTCCAGCCCCTTCTTGCCTGCAAGGTTTCTTCTGAGAAATCAGCTGATAGCCTTATGGGAACTCCTTTGTAGGTAACTGTCTCCTTTTCTCTTGCTACTTTTAAGATTCTCTCCTTCTCTTTCATCTTGGCTAATGTAATTATGATGTGCCTTGGTGTGTTCCTCCTTGGGTCCAACTTGTTTGGGATTCTGAGCTTCCTGGACTTCCTGGAAATCTATTGCCTTTTCCAGACTGGGGAAGTTATTTTTCATTATTTTTTCAAATAAGTTTGTAATTTCTTGCTCTTCATATTCTCCTTCTGGCACCCCTATGATTCTAATGTTGGAATATTTAAAGTTGTCCCAGAGGTTCCTAAGACCTTCCTCATTTTTTTTTTTTTTTTTGTGAATTGTTGTTTCTTCATTCTGTGCTGGTTCAATGTTTCTTTCTTCCTTCTGCTCCAAATTGTTGATTTGAGTCCCAGTTTCTTTCCCTTCACAGTTGGTTCCCTGTGCATTTTCCTTTAGTTCAATTTTCATAGCCTTCACTTTTTCCTCTATTTTGCAACTATACTCAACCATTTCTTTGAACATCCTGATTACCAGTATTTTGAACTGTGCATCTGGTAGGTTGGCTATCTCTTCATCGCTTATTTGTATTTTTTCTGGAGATTTGATCTGTTTCTTCACTTGGACCTTTTTTTTTTTTTGGTCTCTACACACCTGTTACGTAGTAAGAGGGAGAGCCTTAGGTATTCACCAGGGCAGGGCAACCTACATCACTGCGTTGTGGCACTGTATGTGGGGGAAGGTCTGAGAGGGAACAGTGCTGCTTGCTCTGCTCTCAGTCAATTTTCATTCACTTCCTCCACTAGCAAAGTGGGCCCTTCTGGTGCTGATTCCTGGGTGGGTGGGTTTGTGTGCATTCTAGGACTCTGTGGATCTCTCCAACAAACTCTCTTGTGATGCTGGAAGTTTCTCCCTCCATCCTAACCCCCAGATTTTTTTCAGTCAGAGGTTTTGAGGCTTTATTTTCCTGTGCTGGAACCCTAGGCTGCACAGTCTGTCTCACTCTCCAGTTGTTCCTCTCAGTTTATCTGCGTGCAAAAGTGCAACTGCAGTCTGTGAGCTTCCGCCTTGCCCCAAGTACTCTCCACCCTGGCTGTCTGTCTCTGCCCCTCCCGGCGGTCTAGACGAATGTTTCTTCTTTGACTCCTTGGTTGTTGGACTTCCATACCATTTGATTTTCTGGCAGTCTGGTTGTTTTTTGTTTTTAAATTTGTTGTTGTCCTTCTTTTGGTTGTGCAAGGAGGCACAGTGTATCTACCTACACCTCCATCTTGGCCAGAAGTCTATTCTTACTTTTAACATAAAAATAAAAGTAAGTAAAAGTGCTATTATTTTCTTCTGTTTGCCCCCTCTGCCTTCCCTCATGAGGTAGGAAGTGCACTGGGACGGTCTTATTGGTTTTCCAAGTATTGTGTCCATGTGGGTCTATCCTCCTACGTCAGTCTAAGATCTAGGAATAGGCAAAAGAATAACCAGGTTGTACGATGTCAAACCAACATATGCCAGTTATACCCAGGAAAGTTGACATTGGTAATTCTTTTCTCTCCAAACAAAGGACCTGGAGTCAAGGAAGTGTTGATGTTTCATGGACTTCATTGGTTCAGCTTCACTAGAAGTAAAAATTCCAGAGCACCCAGTAGGGGCATGAGGAGCTTCTTCAACCCTCCTCAGTACACAGGGTTGGGACTCAGAGAGTCCATGCAAAAACCACCTGACAAGGAATACGGTGCTCTGAGCTGCCCCTCAGGTACTCACCCCTGCTCAGGAATACATTCCTGTGGTGCTGGTGGTTTTGAGTCAGTTCTCTTGGCTGACCAGTCTTCTCAACATCCAGTGATTCTTCTTTCATATTCACATTGCTGCACATTACTTTCTTTCCCAGTTTGTTTTCCCTCATTCTGTCCACTAGATGCCTTTTCAAGGAGGCCCACCTGTTTCTGTCTTTTGAGCTTCTGGGAAGACTGAGGCTCTTACAGGTAGGTAGACCAAAATCAAACATGTGAGGTGTCCAGATCCCGGCCACCATCTAGTCCTCAAACATTTCTCCTTAAGCCAAAGCTTTTAGGTGCTGGAATCAACTTTGACCCTAGTGGCAGAACCAGGCAGCCCCTAGCAGGCAGTACTGCAGACAGCCTGAGTAACAGCAGCCCCATTCTTCCCCAAAGAGTAACTTCAAGAGGTCCCAAGGACAAGCTGACAGTAACCAGAAGGGAGGTGGGAGGGAATAGTGGGGGGAAAAAGGGGAAGAGTTTTCAGGAACATGCATAAAGGACACATGGACAACACCAAAGAGGGGTAGGATCAAGGGTAGGAAGTGGGGATGGCTGGGGCTGGGGAGAGTGGTGGTGGGGGGGGATGGAGACAACTGTACTCGAACAACAATTAAAAAATGTGAAAAAAAGAGGTACCAAGGATGCAAAACCAACTCATCTCTCCACCCACGTTTATAGCTGAAGCTCTTGGTGACAAGAATGGTCCTCAAGAATCTATTCTGGTTTCAGTGGACAGAAGGGGTGGCCAGTCAGCATTTTACAGGGGACACAGGTAGCAGTTCTAGTGGCCATTTTCAGGGTAGTGTCAATGGTGTCCACAAGGCAATCTGCACTGTCTTTACCAGACCAGCTCTATACTTTCTATTTAAATTAAAGTTGGTCCCTGTTTCTTTATAGCCTACAACCTTAGCATGTACAATTAGTGATTTCAAAGAGGTGATTTCAAGACAAATGTAGAGTTGCGATCAGCTCTCAGAGCTGGGTGCTGGCACAGGCTAGACCAAGAGAAACATATCTGGCCAGCTTATCTCAAGGGCTGCCCATGCCCAACCAATACTACTAAACACTCGTTTAGTGCCACTCACTGGGCACCAAGCACCATGTGCAGAGCTTTATGTGTCATCTCTTCCAATCCTCACAACAATCGTATGAGATCCACATTGCTGTTGATGCCATTTCACAAATGAGAAAACAAGGTGCCCTGGCTGGTGTAGCTCAGTGGATTGAGCGCGGGCTGGGAACCAAAGGGTCCTGGTTCGATTCCCAGTCAGGGCACATGCCTGGGTTGCGGGCCAGGTTCCCAGTGAGGGCCATGTGAGAGGCAACAATACATTGCTGTTTCTCTCCCTCTCTTTCTCCCTCCCTTCCCCTCTTTCTAAAAATAAATAAATAAAATCTTTTAAAAAAAATGAGAAAACAAGGTTTTTGAGCGATTGGATAATTCGCCCAGGTTGCATAGATAAAGATTTGAAACCAGGCCCATCACACTGCAAAGTCCACACTCTTACCAGCTGTTAATACTCCAGCCCCATGCATTTATTACTATGCATATCAGCAACATTTTTTTTGACCCTGACTGGACCTCACAATTTGATCCACTATAAACTAATTTCAAAATGGAGAGCAGTTTTCAACCTAGACATTTGGGCCTCTGCTGCCAAATGCAGGTTTGAGAAACAGCTGTCAAAACAGCCAGTTCAGGCCACTGTGGATGTGGTTCTGACCTTCAATGTAACTTAAAAATTTTGCCTACACCATTACTGACTCCATACCCTTAAGTAACAGAAGAGAAACCAGAATGGTGTTTTTCACCATTCAGCGGTCTGTGGTAGCCTCTCCTGGGAGCCCATTGGAGCATATTGCCTCGGAGGCCAAATACCCAAGCAATGAGCAAGGCAGCCTAGTGGTCTCATCTGACCCAACACTTGCGAGGAAAGACAATCCAAATTTTTGCTAGGCTTCTGATCAACTGCCTGCCTGTCTTGTCCCAGGTAGTCCTAACCACATTGGTGCTACACAAGTAAGCATCTCTTTTGTCATTGTCTTGAGGCTGGGCAAGGCCATCACAAGAAATTGAGACAATAGGAAATCAGTACACTGAGTAGTCACTGAACACAGACACAAACCCCAATCATGTCTCCCTGTGCACTGGTCTTGAGCAGATGGTTTAGTTTAGTTTTACAAAGCCATGTTGTCTAATCTAGTGACACCATTTACACTCCATACACTTCATAAAACGAGCTGGTTCTGTACTACATGGTTTTAATATTTTCTCTCTTTGTATGAATGTTAGCGTTAAAATGCTCAAAGGAGTTTGTGAACTGCCTGACAGTATTAACTTTGTCTTGTTTTGTTTTTCTCCATTTTGTTCATATTACCACATGTATTTTGTAGATACATGTAGCAGACAGCACACACAGACACACGGACATACACACAGAGCTTGATTGTTTAACAGTTGGCTGAAGATGACTTCGTCGCATAGTAAGAAACAATGTCATTTAATACTATTATTATTTTCCTCTGTGCATGTAATTGGCTGGGTTTTAGGTATTCTGTATATTTTATAGACTGTAAGTAAAACTGCACCCCCAAAAGCAAATGAGTTAAAGCTGAACCATTCCATTTCTCCTTTGAAACAACTTCTGTCTCAACTTGAAATGAAATTAACTTAATAAATTGAAGGTATGAATCTTCATATTATTAGAAGTTTTTCTACTTTAAATGAAGAAAATAAACAAAGGGGAAATTTTAAACAAGCACGAACAGCCCACCTCTCAGTAGGACTAAAAGAAACTTTCTTTTCATTTTCTTTCTCTTAAAGAGTCACAAAACTTACCACATTCAAGCAAATGATTTTAGTTTTACTGTTTGTTTTCTGTCTTTTCATTTCTATTTATTTTAACTTTAAAGGATTTTATATCCAAAAGAAGTAAAAATTGTAAAACACTACTTTGGAAAGCAGGCTAAGAAAATATCTCTGCTTTCACCTGCAATAACAAACTTCTTTCCATAGTATAAAAAGCAATCAGAAGGTGTCTGTAGGAGTTTGTCCTGTTGATTTATTTAATCCAGGTATACTAATTCTCATAATGAGCTATAAATAAGTTTGTAATAGCTGACAGCTACCTGTCAAAGCCCAAAATGTGAAAATAGACTTATCTTTTCCTTAGGTGATACTGAAATAGCAGAGTATTTTTCTTGGATTCCTGTTCAGCCATACTCCAACCCCAGGTCACCATCAACGTTCAGGATCTTTGACCCATCTGGAGATCTGTCTAAAGCCTGTTAAGTCCATCATGACACAAAGTGCTACTTCCAGGTGTCTTCAGCATTTTCTCATTTCATAAAGTCTTCTTGGATAACGCCAAAGAGCATCAGCATATTCAATTATGGGATCATGGTCAACGCTTGAAATTCATCAATATCCCATCTATTGTAGGAGACCTCATCATTGAAGCCACTGGCCAGCAGAGAACAGGGACCAGGAATCTCAAATCTCCAATTTACCAATGGTGGAGAAATCGCCAACAGAAACGGAAGGTACAGGTATCAGGGCAAAGCATGGAATGAAAAGTATATAGAGTGTTTTCTTCTTGCCCTGAATGTCAAGTCTATTCCCCAGTAATACCTTATAGAAGGTACTGGGACTAAAAGAAAATTGGAGAAGAGAGGAGAGGAGGGGAGAACAACACGTGAGAAGTAAACAATCCTATCTAAATAAATACGTACAATGATTATCCATAGCCAAACCCACTCTTTCTCTATGCTTTCACATGGGAAAGGGAAGGGTTTTGCAACCTGATTAATATTTCAGATAATGTAGATCCTGAATTTATATTACATAAGGTGGAAAACAGAATAGAACTAGATAACATTTACAAGTTAGAACAAAACCAAAAGGCATCACTCCAGTGGCATTACCAAATTCTCCACCACCTAAAAATAATAAATAAAACAATCAGAGTCATAATGTAAATGGAAGATATATCTGACTGAGTTCAAAATAAACAGAGCAAAGCCAAGTCTCCACCACTCCCTCGCTCACACCCCCAGTGGGGAGTGAACAGCCTCTTCAATGCCAGCACTGAGGCCAAAGGCAACGCGAGCCTTAGCACAGGTGGGATGCCCTGGGGTTAGGTGGTTATTATAGATGGTGCCTTTTTACCCGCCCTCTGTGCTTCCAACTGATCCCTGAAGTTCTGCCTTTGCAGTTTCATTCTAGCTCAGAGTTCCATCTGTAGCTTAAAGGCTAACCCTTTGGATTTACTAATTGTTTATATTTTAGTATGAATGAGTTGATGAGATCAATTCTAGTTTTGTTAAGGAAGAAGGGCAGAGGGCAGGAGGGCACTCTGGTATCTTTGCAGGGATGGGGCAAAGCAAGGGAGCCCCGTCAGATGAGGGCTGGGCGGGGCAGAGTGGAGCATGGCCCATGGCAGCACCAAAGAAGAGTTAGGAAATGCATCTTTTTGAGTGTCTCTCCTCTAATTCTGATGATCTTCTGTATTTTTCCTGTGAAAATAGTGGCACACATGTAGACAGTGTCTGAAACATAGTGGATGCTAAGTAAATGCTTATTGAATGAATAAATGGCTTAAAGTAGACACTAAGACTCTCTCTTAGACTGTTGGTTCTGTTCCAAATAACAGACATAACTGGAGATCCACAATGTGGGAGAACGTGAGAGGTGATCCAAGCTGCAGCCCCTAGGGCCCACCCCTCCAGATTCCTGGTGCCTTGACATCCATGGGCTGAGGACAAGCCCTGTGCTGAGTGATTTATTACATAATTTATGGCCTTATTCCACACACAAGCTTGAAGAGGCAACTATTTCACTATCGTGACCATTTCAGAGATGAGGAACCTAAGGCTAGGGCTGCACAAGGGCTCACAGACAGTAAATGGTAGAGTCTGAATTTAATCTCGTTCTGACAGAACCCAAGGCCTGCCCTGCTAACCACAGGGCTAGTTGTTGCAAATGCTACTATGATCACACCTTGGAAAGGTCCTAGATATAACTTTGTAGATCTTCATGGGAAATTTTTTGAAGTTAATGGTTTTCAAATCAGGAATGTATCTGCTGGCAGTAATTCCCATACACATTTGACCATACTTCCATCTGAAAATTTTAATTTTCAAAAATATTCTCAAAGTGACATATATTTGCAAATGTGTAAGTGCATGGGTGTGTGTGGCACACATGTATATTAGTGTAAGCATGTAAAAAAGAGGGAAGCAGAAACAGAAAGAGCAAATGTTGTTGTGCCTCTGGGGACAGTGTACGTCTTATCTTAGAAATGACCTCGTTTACAATGAACTTTCACAGGCACTTCAGAGAATCAGGGGCCCCTTGGATGGGCTGATGGACAATGTGCATGAATGTTCTCCTGGGTGATCTTCGGCTCCTCTCTGTCCTGTCCTGCAGCAGCCACTTGTTTCTATGGACCACCTTTCCCATGTGTGCTGCTATCCCTCCTGCAGACAGGAATCCCTACAGACAGGAATGTGCTTGCTCCCTCTCCCAGGAAAGCATGTATGCCTGGTCCTCCAAGGTGCAGCTCTACACTGGGTTGAGCCCAGTACAGTGTGGCAGTTAGGAGACCAGGATCTGGAATCAGAAATCTGAATATAAACCTTGGGTCAGCCTCTTTTTAGCTTTGAAATCTTTAGCAATTAACACCTATGGTAATGAGTTCTCTGTGGGTAAGGGAATGATAATAGCTCATCACTTACTAGTTATAAGAATTGGATGAGTTAATTCAGGTCCAGCCAGAGCTCAGCATCTACATGAACATGAAGAATAAGGGACAAACGAGTTTGCCACACCTTAACCTGACATATACTTCAGTCTCATTTCCACTCTTCTCTGCCAGGGACACTGGGAAATACAGTACTTCAGCAGATCAATTCCCATCCCAAATAAAAGGATGTTGATACTAAATCTAAAGGTTAGATAGGTATTAGAAAGACAGACACCAGCCATGTCACATTGGATCATATGTTTTCCATATCTCATATGCCCAAGCCATGTATAGCCTTGATTCTAAATTTAAAGAGGTTGAATAAAAAGGTTATCTTCTCACACCAGAAGGAACAGTCTTGAAAGAACACATTTCTTAAGATCAGGAGTTATACCTTCAATGACTTCTGAATACTACATAGCAGAGTGCTGGGAAATCAAGATGATTTTAGAATTGCTTCTGGCTCCATTTTCTCCAGCCAGCAAAGCTAAGTCCACATAAAAATTCTTCTGCTCCTCCCTGAGGGCAGGACTCAGCGCATGGAGGGGACTCAGGAAGCCCTAACCTTGCAAATGGAGAAACTGAGACCATGAACTGTCGGGAGCAGAACTGAAAATAAAAACTCCTATCTATCTCCTCATTGTCCTCCAGCTTTCCCTGTCATCTCATGTCACCCTGTCTCAGGTTATCAACCGGACGTGTCTAGAAGATATAATTCTCAACACATTCCTCACACTGGCTGTGAGCTACTAGGGACAAGGATTTGATTTAATACATATTTTTATTTCTAATACCTAGCTACATGTCTGGAACATAGCATTCATTCTTTCAATCATTCAGCAAACATTTATTTAATGTGTAATGGTGCCTTGCCCTGTCCTGAATGCTGGCTTAAGGCCCTGCCTTCCCAAGATACATTTCCAATCAGTTGAAAGGCAATTATTCATCACATTCAGGGTTGTCATGGGGGCAATGGAGGGATATGTGGCTTGGATCCAGGAAGGCTTCCAGAAGGAAGTGATATCTAAACTAAGATATGAGGGATGTGTAAGAGCAATAATAAGACTTGGTTCTCAATAAATATTTGTTGAATAAAGAAGAAAGGTTTGACTCTCTCTGTATGTCAGCTTTATTCTCAGATTGCTCTGTAGTGTGATTTTTCCTTTTTCTTTTTTGTTCCTGTTCTTTGGCTTATGGGAGACAATGTCTGTTTGTTATTGCTTCTGCAGAAGTCTCTGGTCATAGACATGCTCTTCCACCAACTTATCTCTTCAAGTGAACCTGGCCAGCTATGGAGCATCTACACCAGCATCACGTATTATCCAAGACGAAGATTAAAAATGTTGGAGCTAACAAATAGACTTCCAGCCAAGATGGAGGCATAGGTAGATACACTTTGCCTCCTTGCACAACGAAAAGAAGGACAATAACAAATTTAAAAACAAAAAACAACCACAAATACCAGAAAATTGAACTGTATAGAAAGTCCAACAACCCAGGAGTTAAGAAGAAACATTCATCCAGACTGGTAGGGAAGATGGACATGGGAAGCTGAGGTGGAGAGGATGTGTGGCAAGGTGGCAGCTGGAGGACCAGGTGGGCAAGGTGGTGGCTGGAAGACTGGGTGGTCGCACATTAGGGTGCAGATAAACTGGGAGAAACAACTGGGGATCAAGACAGACCACGCAGCCCAGGGTTCCAGAGCAGGGAAAAAAGTCTCAAAACCTCTGAGACTGTAAAAATCTATGGAAACTGTGGCAGCAAGAGAAACTCCCAGCCTCAAAGGAGAGTTTGTTGGAGAGACCCACAGGGTCCTAGAATGTACACAAGCCCATCCACCCAGGAATCAGCACCAGAAGGACCCATTTGCTTGTGGGAAGCAGGGAAAGGACTGAAAGCCTGCCAAGAGCTCAGCAAGCGATATTGTTCCCTTTCGGACCCCTCCCCCACACACAGCCCAACAACGCAGCAGAGTGGGTTGCCTTATCCTGGTGAATACCCAAGGCTTCATTCACCCCTTAGAACCTAACAGGTGAGCCAAGACAAAAAAAAAATATGACCCAAATAAAAGAACAGATCAAAGCTCCAAAAATAGAACAAACCAATGTAGAGATAGCCAACCTATCAGATGCACAGTTCAAAACACTGGTAATCGGGTTGTTCGCAGAAATGGTTGAGTATAGTCAGAAAACAGAGGAAGGAGTGAAGGATATGCAAAGTGAAATAAACCAAAATATACAGGGAACCAACAGTGAATGAAAGTAAACCAGGACTCAAATCAATGATTTGGAGCGGAAGGAAGAAACAAACATTCAACCAGAAAAGAATGAAGAAACAAGAATTCAAAAAAATGAAGAGAGGCTTAGGAACCTTTGGAACAACTTTAAACACTCTGGCATATGAATCATAGGGATGCCAGAAAGAGAAGATGAAGAGCAAGAAATTGAAAACTTATTTGAAAAAATTATGAAATATAACTACCCTAGTCTAGCAAAGGAAATAGACCTCCAGGAAGTCCAGGAAGTTCAGAGAGTCCCAAACAAGTTGGATCCAAAGAGGAACACATCAAGGCACATCATAATTACATTAGCCAAGACAAAAGAGAAGGAGAGAATCTTAAAAGCAGCAAGAGAAAAGGAGACAGTTACCTACAAAGGAGTTCCCATAAGGCTATCAGCTGATTTCTCAAAAGAAACCTTGCAGGCAATAAGGGGCCGGAAAGAAGTATTCCAAGCCATGAAAGGCAAGGCCCTACATCCAAGAATACTCTATCTAGCAAAGCTTTCATTTAAAATGGAAGGGTAGATAAAGTGCTTCCCAGATAAGGTCAAGTTACAGGAGTTCATCATCACCCAGCCTTTATTATATGAAACGTTAAAGGGATTTACCTCAGAAAAATAAGATGATCAAAAACTGTGAATAGTAAAATGACAACAAATTCGCAACTATCAATAACTGAAACGAAAAAAACCCCCAAAAAACTAAGCTAACAAATAGAACAGGAATAGAATCACAGAAATGGAGATCACATGGAGGGTTATCAGTGGGGAGGCAAGGAGGGAACATGGAGGAAAAGTTACAGGGAATAAGAAGCATAAATAGTAGATACGAAATAGACAGAGGGGGTTACGAATAGAATAGGAAGGGAGAAGCCAAAGAACTTATATGTATGACTCATGGACATGAACAAAGTGGGGGGGATCCTGGAGGGTAGGGGTGTGTAGGGTGGGGGCGAATAAAGGGGAGAAAAAATGGGACAACTATAATAGCATAATAAATAAAATATATCAAAGAAAAAAGAAGTACAAATAGGTAGTTACTGAATAGCTATGGGGGTGTAAAGTACAGTGTAGGAAATGGAGTAGCCAAGGAACTTACACACACGACCCATGGACGTGAACGATGGTGGGGGACTGCCTGAGGGAGTGTAGGGTGCTGAGTGGAGAGAGGCAAAGGGGGTAAAAATCAGGATGACTGTAATAGCATACTCAATAAAATATAATTTTATAAAAATAAATAAATAAAAAAAATGTTCGAGCTAGACAAATGTGACCACCTGTCCCCTAGTGGTCACTGTAATAACTACTTCTTTTTTGTTGTTTTTTTCCTTAATCCTGCCACCCTTTGCACTCAGCCTTGCAAAACCCCTCTCCTCTGACAGCTGTCAATCTGTTCTCTGTCTACGAGTCTGTTTCTATTTTCGTTTGTTAGTGTATTCTGTTCATTAGATTTCACATATGGGTGAAATCATATGGTACTTGTCTTCCTCTGACTGGCTTATTTCACTTAACATAATGCTCTCCAGGTCCATCCATGCAATTTCAAAGGGAAAGATTTCCTTCTTTTATTTTTTTAACCACCACCTAGTATTCCATTGTGTAAATGTACCACAGCTTTTTTATCCACTCATCTACCGATGGACACTTGGGCTGCTTCCAAATCTTAGCTATTGTAAATAACACTACAACAAACGTAGGGGTGTATATATTCTTTTGAATTAGTGTTTTGGGTTTCTTTGAATATATTCTAAGAAGTAGAAATGCTGGGTCATGAGACAGTTCCATTTTTAATTCTTCAGGTAACTCCATGTCTTCCAGAGTGACCGCACTCCTATCTCCATCCCTAACATCAGTGCATGAGAGTACCTTTACTCCCCATCCTCACCAGCATTTACTGTTTGTGGATTTATTGATGATAGCCATTCTGGCAGGTGTGAGGTGATATCTCACTGTGGTTTTAATTTGCATTTCTCTGATAATTAGTGACATTGAGCATCTTTTCCTATGCCTGTTGCCATCTGTATGTAGCATTTGGAGAGATGTCTATTCAGATCTCTTGCATGAGATAGATAGTGTGATTCTTCCAAATTTGTTCATCTTTATCAAGATTCCTGTGGCTCTTTGGGGTCTTTTGTGGTTCCATATACATTTTTTGGAATACTTGTTCTAGTTCTGTGAAATATGCCATTGGTATCTTGATAGGAATTGTGTTGAATCCATGGATTGCTTCGGGTAGCATGGACATTTTAATGATGTTGATTCTTCCTACCCATGAACATGATATATGTCTCCACTTATTTGTATCTTCTTCAATTTATTTCTTTAGTGTCTTAAAATTTTCCATGTACAGGTCTTTTACATCCTTGTTTAAATTTATTCTGAGGTATTTTATTCTGAAGAAATTTCTTTCTGAAGAAATTTTGAATGGGATTGTTTTATTATCATTTTGCGATAGTTTATTATCAGTGCATAAAAATGCAACTGATTTCTGGATATTTATTTTGTATCCTGCTATTTTGCTCAATTCATTTATTAGTTCTAGTAGTTTCTTGGTGGAATTTTAAAGGTTTTCTATGTACAGTATTATGTCATCTGCAAATAATGGTAGTTTTACTTCTTCCTTTCCAATATTAATGTTTTTTTATTTCTTCATTTTTTTCTGATTGCTGTGGCTAGGACTTCCAGATCTACGTTGAATTACAATGGTAAAAGCAGACACCCTTGCCTTTTTCCTGATGGTTGTAGTTTTTGCCCAGTATGATATTGGCTGTGGGTTCGTCATATATGGTCTTTATTATGTTCAGGTATGTTCCCTCTGTTTTCACTTTGCTGAATGTTTTTTATCACAATTGTTCTGGGTGAGCTTACCATCATGTTGACTCTTGTTCTAAGAGCTTGGTTGGTGTACTTGGCCCAGTTTCTTACCTCTTTCTCTATTTTCCAGCATAATTTTGCCAGCGTATTTGTTGCTTTTCATTTGACTCAATAGGTCCTTTGCAGAAAAATATTCTAATCACTTGAGTGTGGGAATAGCTACTGATTTTGGTACTTGGCTAAAGCATAAAAAATTTTAGAGATAAAATATGAGAAAATAGTCTATGTTCACATGCAAAGTTTTCCTAGATTGACATGGTTAATTTATTTTCATTTGAACTCTGGTGTTTTTTCAGTGTTTGTGTCTATTTATAAATGTTTCCACCCTGCTGTCTGCCTAAGGGTAGAGGCAACAAAAATGCCAAGTTTTTGTATAAGAAAATAAAACAGATTCTAGGTTAAGGCCTGATGTGCTCCCACATGAATAAAGTGTATATTGCTAGTGCCTGGAAATACAGAATTGTGAAGTGTTATGCGTCTTGAGGAGATCTTGTAGAGACATATTACACTTCTCCAAACCTCAAGTTTGCATCTGTAAGTCAGAACAGCCTTGGTTGTCATCTGGCCTTCATAAAACTGCATGAAGATCAAAAGAGACCATGTATTTGGAAGTATTTTGAGAATCACAAAGCATTAACAAAAATATAGAGATGAAGCATTGCTATGTAGTTCATGGCATCAAATTTGGTGGCCTAGGAAATTGTTTTGTTTAATCTCCCCTTTGCTTTAGAGACCTAACATTCAGGTAGATGAAATGTGTTTGCATATGGCCATACCTGCATAGCTCATTGCTCTGAATATGCACAACCCAAAACACAATAACATAGATGTGTATGTTCTGAAAGGACTGGCCAAGCCCTATACTGAAAAGTTTGGAAATTCCCATCAGCCAGTGGACAGCATTTTAATGACTATCTGGTTTACGCACATATTTTATGTATTGCAATTGTCTCTTCTAAATGCTAAACTGTTTGCATATTTCACACATAAGACAGTGAAATGCCACACCAAGCATTTAGATACTAACTACATTAAATGTCCACATAGCCTATACAGCATTTCCATTTTAGCTTGAATGTCTCAAAACACATCAAACTCAATTTTCTACTTCTGAGAGGTAAAATGCATTTTTTATACAACTTAAGAGCTGAGTATAGCACTTCACTGGGAGTTACGAAGCCTGCTGATTCTATCTGATAAGCTGTACAATTTTCAGAAAAACCACTCAATCTCTTCAGCCTTAGTTTTCCAATCTGTAAAGAGAGCCTAGTAATAGCTGAAATATCTAAATCAAAGATAAACAATATTGAATATGATGTTATGTTAGATGCTGCTGAAGGTGGTCAGTTGAAGTAAAACATATTTGGTTTTGTATAATGAAAACATATCCAGTGAATTAAAGAAAGTTATTATGTTTAATATATGATTAATTATAATAGGGTTAATTGTATACTTTATTCTTCTAGTATGGTGTTTCTCAAACTCTTTTTCATTATTGCCATCAGGAGGCCTCTCCCCTCCTCTTATACTGAAGGCAATGTAGATATACATTATACCTGTTTAAGCACTGTATCATTTTGGAGAGCAAAAAATTATTGTAATAACTATTTTTCTCATACCACCTGCACCCACCAAGAATCAATTTTTGTTTCCTTGGAGGCAGTTTCAGCATTGTTGAGAATGTACGCTCTAGTCTAAAGTCATTACTATCAGTGAGTTATTTTTTAGGGTACACTTACATAGTGCTTGATTACATGCAGGCATATCCTCCCATTTCTAAATAATTTCCTACTTCTCAATTAGAGTTGACATACAATATTATATTAGTTTCAGGTGTACACCCTGGTGGTTAGACATTATAACTTACTAGGCGATCATCCCAATAAGTCTCATACTCATCCGACGCCATACATAGTTATTAAGATATTATTCACTATATTCCCTATGCTGTACTTTACATCCCATGACTATTCTGTGACTACCAATTTGTACTTCTTAGTCCCTTCACCTTTTCATCCAACCCCCCAAACCCCCTCTCATCTGGGAACCGTAAAAATGCTCTCTGTATCTATGAGTCTGTTTCTGTTCTGCCTGTTATTTTGTTTTATAAATTCAATTGATAGATATGTATTTATTATCATTTTATTGTTTACAGTTTTGATCTTTTCTTCTTCTTCTTAAAGAAGGCCCTCTAACCTTTCTTGCAATACTGGATTAGTGGTGATGAATTCTAATAGCTTTTTCTTGTCTGGGAAGCTCTTTATCTGTGAAATTCTAAATGATAGCTTTGCTGGATAGAGTAATCTTGGTTGTAGGTTCTTGCTTTTTATCACTTTGAATATTTCTTACCAGTCCCTTCTAGCCTGCAAAATTTCTGCTGAGAAATCAGCTGACAGTCTTCTGGGAGCTCCCTTGTAGGTAACTAACTCCTTTTCTCTTGTTGCTTTTAAGATTCTCTGTTTGTCTTTAACCTTTTGCTTTTTAATTATTATGTATCTTGGTGTGGGCCTCTTTGGGTTCATCTTATTTGGGACTCTCTGTACTCCCTGGACTTGTGTGTCCATTTCCTTCACCAAGTAGAAATTTCCTGTCATTTTTTTACATAGGTTTTGAATATCTTGCTCTCTCTTTTCTCCTTTGGCAGGCACTACCATGATGTGAATATTGGTATGCTTGAAGTTGTCCCATAGGTCCTTATACTATCTTCATGTTTTTGGATTCTTTTTTCTTTTTGCCTGTCCTGATTTTTTTTTTTTTTTTGCTTCCTTCTATTCCAAATCATTGATTTAATTCTTTGAGTCATTTCCTCTACTGTTGATTCCCTGTAAATTATTCTTCATTTCAGTTAGTGTATCCTTCATTTTTTGACTGGTTCTTTTTTATGGTTTCTATGTCATTTTTCATGCTGCTGAAGTCCTAAGTTCCTTCAGCATCCTTATAACCATTGTTTTGAGCTCTCTGTCTGTTGATTTGCCTCCCTCTATTTCATTTAGTTATTTCGTTCTGAAGTTTTTTCCTGTTTTTTCTTTCGGGAACTGTTTCTTTGCTTATACATTTTGGCTGCTTCTCTGTGTTTGTTTCTATGTATTATGTAGAACTGCTACGTCTCCTGTACTTGGTGGAGTGGCCTTGTAGCAAAGGTGTCCTGTAGGGCCCAGTGGCACAGCTTCCCCTCTCACCCAAGCTGGGTGCTCCAGGTGCACCCCCGTATGGGCTGTGTGTACTGTCCTATCATATTTGAGCCTTTATTGATGGTGCCATCACTGGGAGGGATTGACCTCCCAGGCCAATTGGCTATAAGGACTGGCTTTTGGTGGAGTTTCAGGGAATCACCAGGGTGGGGCAAATAGTGTGAGCCAGGTTGATGGAGACTCAGATATGGTGCCCACCTGTCTACTCTATAGGGTGGGTGGTATCTCAGAAAAAGAACAATGATTTCTGCCAGAACTTTTTTTCCTGGAGGAAAGCTGACCCCTCAGCTCTCACCCTGATATCAGACAATTTAGTTCCTTCCTTTCAGGCTACTGCTCCCATATTGGAACACAGAGGGAGTAAGTCTGACTATCTGTGCATTGGCCCTTTAAGAGGAACTGCCTAGCCCTGGCTGGTGTGGCTCAGTGGACTGAGCGCCGGCCTGCTAACCAAAGGTCACCAGTTCGATTTCCAGTCAAGGCACGTGCCTGGGTTGCGGGCCAGGTCTCCAGATGGGGGTGTGTGAGAGGCAACCACACATTGTTGTTTCTCTCCCTCTCTTCCCCTCTGCCTAAAAATAAATAATCTTAAAAAAAAAAAAAAGAGGAACGGCTTGGGACTCCACAAGCATTTAGTCTCTCTCAGCCACAACCTCCACAGGTTTTTACATCCAGAGGTCATGAGGACTTCTCTTCCTGGCACTGGAGCCATGAGCTGTGGGTTCTGATGTGGGGCTGGGACAGTTTGCTCCTCAGGGCAGTCCTCAGTGGGGACAGTCACAGCCAAGATACCCCTCCTAATTTTAAACAAGCACACGTGCGCATGGGACCAGCCTGTTCCTTATACCCATCCCTCATATCAGTATAGATGTGGTTTCTTCTTTAAATCCCTATTAGTAGGGTTACTGTTCAGCTAGATTTCAGGTGGTTCTGAATGATGATTGCTCTGTGGTTTAGTTGTATTTTCGACGTGGTTGTGGAAGGATTCAAGTGCCACATTTACCTATACTGACATCTTGACCTGAAATATATCCTCCCATTTTATAGTCACGTTGGGTAGCTCGCCTAAGGTCCTCCAACTGAGAGATTTGAGCCTGGTGCATCTGGCTCCTGAACAAATGTGGTGGGCTGCCTCTCACTTGTCAGCATGTTTGAGTGTTGCTTTGTGCGCCGTAACAACCCAGGGCATGCTCAGATTGAATACCAGTGTTTCTGTGTCTTCCTGTGTCTGTAGTCTGTGCTGCAGTGGCTTCGGGTGGTGCTGGCCTCATAAAGACTCATTCTTGATGCTCTGATCTTATCATGCCCTATCTACTAGCCCAACAAATGCCCATTATGAAAGGACTTGTGAAGAGGATGTGAGGGAGATTCAAACATAAAACCCAATTTTCTTCCCGCCCTCAAAGACCAAATCCAGTTAAGCAAATAAAGCAGCTAGATACACACAGGAGCCAGCACTACAAGAAAGAATATCATGAAAGTTACATGAAAATACAGACAAAAATGTTACTGAGGTCCTTTATTGCCTCCTACCTTTAAATATTTTCCTCTAGTGGTAAAGGTGCTCAGTTTTCTCATCAGCCCCCTAAACAAACTTGTGACAGACTGTGAACAGATGGTTAACCTAAATCACTCTCATACACACATATCCTTATTTTTGAATGGTTTCATGTATATATCTGATAGTCAGTAAATGCTGGATGGATGGATGTAGGGATGGATGGACTAACTGATGAAAATTGTCATGAATATAAAATGCAATATTATCTTTGACTTTATAAGTTCAGAAGACAATGCCACTCAAAGATACATCTAAACTACATTTTATTTTCAAAACAGAGTTTGTTCTAATTAACATTTTTAAAGAATATAAGTCAGAAGTATGCCCTTTCCTAAAGATTCCTCAGGATAGTTTTATTAGGTCTGGCTCTGAGGAAGCACTTTAAAATATTTTTCAATTAAAAATCTTCACTATTTATTAAAGTAAATCCTGCTGTGGGAAAAATACTGAAAACACTGATTTAGGTATTTTCTGTATTTTGAAAACGGTCCTGAAAGGAGCATAGAGATGACGAAGCACCGTTCCTGTCCTCCAGATGTTTACAACCCAGAGAATATGACCCCCGGTCTCAGGCTTGGCACAACCAGCTAGCAACTTTCAAGAAAAAGTCTACATATTTTTCCTGGTGACATTTTCCAACCTGTGAGAAGGCAGAGGTAGTAGAATGCTTTCAACCATACACATAGTTGAGCATGATTTGAAATTAATGTTTTGATTCCTCTGACCCTCCTTAAAACTATCATTTTTTCAAGTCATGAAAAACCTGGACTCTCTGAAATTTCAAATGATTTGCATAATAGCACACCTTTAGATTCGTTTTCACAAGGACTGCATTAGGAAACCAAATTGTAGCACAGGTTTTAAAGGATATTGGTCCTTGCACCACACAAGGTAACAATGCATTTGAGCTCTCTACTACTCTGTGTTCACAAAAAATTAAGACAGCCTCCTAAGAAAATCAAGCCAAGGTCATCACTCAAGCTTTATGCCCAGTCCAGATACCCCACACAATTTGCTTACGATTTGGAATGACTTTGGAAGAGCAAAGAGCTGGTTCTTACTCAGACGGAGCCAAGTACAGAGGCTCTTGGTTCCGACCAGCAGTGCTCATGGGAAAAGGCCATTTGGTGACACGTGAGAGGCCTTCTAAGCTGGCGACTGAACAGTCAGGGAGTTCCAAGGGTGCCGTGTGGCCAAGAACTCAACCCCTTTGAGTTCTTCTTCCCCATCAATGTAACAAAAGTTGTTTATGAGTAGCTCTGAATATTGCAACAAACTTACTGATGCTGCTAAGGAAATTTCGTCTAGCCACCCTGGCCAGGGACTCTTCTGCTATAACTGGGCCTGGCTACACACACTCCTGCTCAAGGCTTTGTTCTTACAAGTAGTCTGGGGAAATTCTCCGTGTGGGTTCCAGGTGGCCTGAGTGGGAGTTGGAGCTCATAACCACCTTCCTGGAAATGCTTTCCTCCTGATTCTCACACTCTAAGCATATATCCACGTATAATCACTCTAAGACAAATGCATACTGTATTTTTTCCATTATTCTCCTCCAGAAGTGAGTACACTAACAGCAAAAACGAAAAGTAATGAAGAATGTGAACCCTAAAGTTGCAGTCTGCACCTTGTAGATGGGCAGAAGGCAATAAAGGCCTATCTGGGAGGAGCAGCTCTGGCAAGATGTTATGTTGAAGGTTGAGAACTTGGATCTGTGACATTACATGTGGAAAACAAACCGGCAAAACAAATTTCGAACTGGTAGCATCATCCTGGCTGTGTTTATAGCACACCAGTAAAACCCGTTGAAAAACAGAAATTGAATCAACTCAACTGTCAAGACGACACAAATTACTGCTGGTTCTCTTCTTTTTTTTTTAAGTAACAGAATCAAATAATTATTTAAGTAATTGTATTATGTAATTGTTCTGCTAACATGTGATAAATGACTTTAACATTTTTCAGTTACTATCAGCCCAGTCGCTTCTACACAAACACACCATCCCTAATACTCTCTCACATTGTTTGCTTCTTTGAAATACTCTGATCGACTGAAAGGCATCAAATGACTAAATGGCCTATAAAAGCTAGACACTGCCTAGCCGTACGCTTGGAGACAAGGCTAATGTTCTGCTTATACCACCACATATGCTGTTTACATCATTTTCAACTGCCCAGCATCCGTGAGGAAATCAGGTTCCTACTTTAAACGGATTGACTCAAGCAACATTCAAACCCACAAGTCATCATCTGCCACCCAAACCCAGTAACAGAGGCAAGCAAGAGGGACAGTGAAGTGATAAGGAACGAAGCCGACCCACAGAGATGCTTGCAGAGCAAGCCCAGCTCCAAATAATGCTCACGGCCTTATTATGACAATCTTCCTTTTTTCACACAGGCAGGGAGTCTTTCATCTTCAAGATTTGCAACCACTGGCACTTTAATCCTCACAATATCCTTGTGAGCTAGGCAGGTGGTGTGAGTTATGATCCTTCATATTAAAGATGGAAAGAAGATAATGATGGTGGTAAAAATTAAAGCGCATCCAACAGTATCAGCTCCATCACATCAAAAGACCCATGGCTTTCTCAGCCAAAAAAAAAAAAAAAAGTGGAAAGTGTCAAATGTATTCTCGTTGATTTTACTAAGTTTCACACCAACGCTAAGGTCCAACTACTACTTTCGAAAGTCTAAAGCATAAGGCATTTAATCATTACATTGTTCAAAGGGGCAGAACACTCTCTTGGAAAGTCGGGCATTCTTTTTTAAGTGTTTTATTTACAAAAACACCAGAACAGATGAGTCGAGAAAGGATGAAGGGTGGGAAGTGGGGATGGCTGGGGTGGGGAGGGACAGTGGCGCAGGGACAATGGAGACAACTGTACTTGAACAATAAAAAAGAAGTTTAAAAAAAAGAAACATAAAATATTCTCTTGATTCCAGCTGGTCCCATGACTTCCTTAGCCTAGGGTGAGGAAGAGGTGACATTTAGTCTAAGAGAGTGGATAAACCTCCTCCTGGGGGTTACAGAACGGCTGGAGGACCTTTGCAGAGGAGCGACTCCAAATAAATCAAAGTCCAGGGCACTTGGGGCCGGCAGGGGAACCACCACTTACCAAAAGCGGCTTGTTCCAGCGCCCTGGGACATTAAAGAGAGTGGAAGTTGTTTGTGTCTTTGGGTCTTAAAATCCAGTGCAAAACTGAACATACCACCACTCCCAGACCCACAGGACGTAAATAAAAAGTCAAGCCTTGGCCTGGAAGAGAGGACGACTCACAGAAGGGGCCTGGGTGCACGTTCTTGGGGACTGACAGGGTGTTTTCCTCTGAGATTTCTCCCGTGTTTCAACAAGTCCCTTGCCTCCTGGAAGGGGTTGGGAGGGGGGGAAGAAAGGGCTCTCCTGCTGCCTACACAATTCCCTTCACAGGTTGGGACCTGTGACAGGGCTCCCATGCTCACCAGGGGCGCCTACACGCTAACTTGTGATGCGGATCTTCAGTTAAAACAAGCACTGCCCTACTGAGGGAACCAGGCACTGCAGCACCCCCACCCTGAGCAATTTTCCCCAACTCCCTTCTCCTTCTCTTCTCTCGCACACAGGCACAGACACATACGCACCAATCTTTTTGCAAGCCACCTTTTTCAGATCCCACTTGAGACCCCTAGCCTCGTAGCGCCCCCCACCCCGCCCATCCTTTTGGAACTCCGTTCACAAGTGGGGCATCCACCCGTCAACGGAACACAGTGTCCAAGCCGCCGGAGCGGAGGCAGAGAGGTTAAGGGCACGTCTCCTTTCCTTGCCGGCTGGGCCAAGGGCTGTGAGCCCTTCGCAGAAGGAAACTCCCACGGACGGAGTGGACAGTTGGCGAAGAGGAAAGGGGGCTGCGCAGAGCAGGACGACTGGAGACGGGAGGCACTTTCGGGAGAAGGGGGCTGGGAATGTGGAGCATCAGGGAAGGGAGATGGAGGGAAGTGGGAGGCCGAGCGAGGGGGGTCAGAGCAGAGGAGGCGAGCGAGGAGGGGAAGAGAGAGGGGGCGGCGAGGAGAGGGGGAGGTTGGAAAGCTAGGAGGGAGGAGAGAGGCGGTGCCCGACGCGCTCTTTCAAGTCTCCGCGCCCCATCCCCCGCGGCGGCTCCGGGGGCGGGGGCGCGGCGTCGCCTCTCCGGCCCGCCCCCGGCCCCTCCTCCGCCCTGCGGCCCGGCCGCCCCGCCGGCGGCGCTCGGGAAATATGAAGAGACGCTGCAGCTGCGCCGGCGGTGGCAGCCACGGCAGCTCCGAGTGGCGCGCGTTGCTGCGGCAGCCCGGACGGGACGAGGCGAGGACGGACTCGGGGAGACCCGGAGCTCGGAGAGGGACGGGCCGGGCGCGCGGGGCCCGCAGGCGCCGAGGGAGCGCGCGCCCCGCAGCCCCCGCGCCGCGCCCCCCGGGCATGGGGCCCCGTTCCGCGGCCGAATGATCGCGGGCCTGGCCTGGCCGCACGCGGGCTGGAGCCGAGGAGCGGACCCGCCCCCGTGTCCCCGCGCCGAAGCACCGGTGTCTCCCGGCGCCGCCGCCTGGTCGTGTCGTCCCGGGCTGGAGACGGGAGGGCAGAGCGCGCGCGGCGCCGCGGCGGTTCCCGGGGAGCAGGGGCGCTCGAGTGGTTCCGGGCGCGCGGGAGGTCTCGGAGGAGGACTGGAGATGTCCTGTCTGTGCCGCCTCCTGCTCACGTACCTGTTCCCGGCCCTGCTGCTTCACGGTGAGTTCCGGGAAACGGGGGGTGGTGGCTGGCCGCTCGCCGGCGCCGCAGGGTAGGGTCCCCGAGAGCCGCGGAAACTTCCCCGCGGAAACAGTCTTCCGCGCGGCAGCTCCTGTCCCCGCGCCAGCCAAGCGGAGTCCCCGCTCCTCCCTGCTCACCCCTGGGAGAGGGACTCGCCGTTTGCTGGGCTCCGAGCTCCTCTCCCTTGGCAGCGCCCAGAGCCCTTTCGCGGCTGGAGTTTTCTTTCTGAAAGGGTGCACACGTCTTACACAACTTTGATCTCCTGAATAGGTTGCTTCAAGCCCTAGGGAAAACTTTTATCCACCGTTGGATTTTCAGACTGTAGACTGTCACGAAATCGCCCGCTTTGCGATCCCGTTTCCCAAGTGTCAGAGTGCAGGAGGGGCTCTTGATATGGTCCAAGCCTTTATGGGGCCGTAAAGAGAAAGTACGATGATTTAAGCTGAAAAATAGCTCGCGGGTATTTTCAGTGTGCCCTTCCTAGGACTAGTGCTTTTGAAAGGGTGGTGATGGGGTTCTCTCCCAAGTAAACTGGATGCAGTTTCAAGGAGTTAGGGGACTTTTAATAGCCCAGGGGTAATAATTAAAACCAGTCTCTTTTAAGTTCTGTAGAACTTGACGCCTTATTTCCCTCAGGCCGTTGCTTGATCATTTGGTCTCCGTGCTTCATGGGCCACATTTTCTCAGGAGCTCTAGTAAACTCTTACCCAGAGGACATCAGCACTTTAAGAGTTTCGGGAATTGCCTTGAGAAAAAAATAAGACTATTTGCCAGGGAGTCGCCAAGGCAGAGTTTGTGGTCTATTGGTGTTGGTCATCAGCAGGGGCAGTGGCAGAGCGCATGGTGCTGAATCAGATGTCCTGAGCCAACTTTTTTTTTAATGGTGGACACCTGACTTTTGAGCAGAAGGTCTCCACCAGGAGCTTGACTCTCCTTCCTCGGTACCTACCACCCCTTCACCCCAAACCTTCGCAGATCAGAGCAGTACCCTCAGAGCGCTCTAAATTTCTGGGTAGGATGTGCAGCTGGATAGAGCTTCAGAAGCATTGTAGATAGCAGTGAAGATCAAGCTATGCCCTCACCCCTGCCGAAGATCTAGGAAAGTTCACCTGCAAGCTGTACATGGCTGGGGGTTGGTTTTGTACTGTTTTGTTTGTTTGTTGTAGGCTTGCTTTGGGCAGGGGCTTGGGCAGCTCAGCTCCACAGGCCTTGCATACAAGTTGGGCTGGGCCAGACCTGCCTGATTGCCAAGGTGTATTCTGAACTCTAGTGATCCCAGACTTTAAAAGTCAGGATGGAAGCCTTGCAATTCGAGGGCCAAAGAGAGAAGGTATAATTATAGGGTTGCACTCCTAGGCCCATCTGCTTAGAATTACAGAGTAGTTTTAATCTTTGGCTGAAACATGAAACAGATCAGAGCCAATGAACAGATCAAACAGCAGCTGCCACACACACCAGAAAAAAGAGGGTGAGGGAGATGAAACAGAGAAAATTGTTCTCTTTTTTTAAAAAAAATCTGTTGTAATATCTGTGAAGAAAAAAGGTAGTATGGTCAAATGACTTTAAAATGAAAAATTACTTGAAATTTGGCAAAAACATAATTTCTTTTTACATAAAACCGTTGACATTTGGACTACAAAAGTGATCCTTAGAGATGAAACCTGGCCCAATTCATCCTGAGATTTTTCTCCCTCCTCTGAGAAGGGGGGGTGTTGTAATTATACTTTCTACCCCTCTAGGACCCGGTGGGATTTTAATAGTTGGCAGGTAACAAGAACCCAAGTATGTCCCAGTGATGTCTGGATGTAGCCCCAAATCTCCAAATTCGAATCCGAGTTGGCCTGAACTCCTTGGGATCAGGGATTACCCAGACGCAGCTGTGCCCTGTGTCAGGAGAACAGTCTGAAGAGAGTGTGGAGGAGACAGTCTGTGTGGTATATGGGGAGACTGCAGGGCCAGACCCTGCACGTGTGTGCATGCGTGCTCACACTGTGTGCATGTGTGTGTATGATAAAGAGGATAAAAGAGTAAAGAGCAAAGGTTTGTGAAGTTTAATGGAAGAGTATGGATAACCCTACAAAAAGTTACCCAATTTCAAAGTGAATTGACAATGGCAACAACACTTAAGTCCCCAAAAGATTTACTTAGATCCTGCAGGGAGTGTCCTATTGTAGGGAAGAATATAAACAGGGAATAGTTGTTCAGTGTATAAATCCTTGGATTAAGAAAGGCTTGTCATAATTCATTAGGATAATGTGAAACACCAGGAAAGAATTGGGTAGTCTCCCTTTCCTCTTTTTTTTTTTTTTTTTTGCGTGATATTTACCTGATTAAAGTAGTTTTAACAGAAAATGAGTATTAGTCAACCTAACTCAAGAGAATGGCTGTGTTGTACTCTATAGTTGGGGGTTGTGCAAACATTTTAAAAATTCTGTAATAATGGCTCTTGATCATATATTTTAATATTTTAAGTCTGAAGGAAATTACCTGAAATCTCCTTAGAATAGCTTAGTGATTTTTTTCCTGATAGACAAGCATTTTATTTTGCTAACTATAAGGCACCATTTGTCAATGAGTGGTAGTGATTGGTAGGTAAAAACATTTTTTTTTATTGTGTATGTACTTGTGACAAACACTAATCCATTTAGTGTCAGACATCATTTATAGATCATTACACCAATAAGTCACATTAATATGATTAAAAGTGCACAAGGCCTTAATGAAGATTCTGTGTGAGGATGCTGTTATGTTTGGCATCCAGTCTCTGGTCAGTTTTTTGCTTACTTTTATTTCAACTAATTGCAAGTTATAAGTCACCTTTAGGTCCTGTCGATGAGTAAATTAGCTCTGGCAAGACTCAACTTCATCGTTTATGTTTGCTGTTTTTAAAACTGGAAATGTAGTGCACAACTCAAATTCAGATCTGATGGCATAAACGTACACATGTCAGTGTTACGTTCCTCTCCCTCAACACCTGAAAACAATTGCATTTATTAATCCAAAGAAACCTATTGAATGTCATGAAGGTATGCAGCTGGAAGATGTCCATTATCACTGTTCTCTCTCCTAGATGAAAAGCCACAAAAATTATTCAGCTTCAAAAACACAGATTAGCATCTGTTCATAATGGAGCACAGATTTAATATTTGTACTTAAACAGATATTAAATATTATTTTGTGAAATAAATTGACTTGCTTTGAACAGAAGGTTAAGCAGATCTGTAATTGTCATCTTCATGCTTTTTCTCCCTACAAGAGAAAAGAACTAGATATGATTAGATGACGGGACTGTGTAATTACATGCTGTTTAGGGAGACAGGCTGATAACAACTTTAGATAATCATTTAAAGTATAAAACATTTAAGACTAGAAACATAGGAAGGTAGGTTAGTGATTGTCTGCCTCTACTGAAAGCTTCCCAGCAGGACATGTCAGTAGACTCTGCTATGGAGTCAAAGTGATCACAGAAGAAACTTCAGTATACAACCTGCTGCCATCATCCAACCGTGACTTCTCGCTGTGTCAAGGTTTTATATCTACACACTGTTTATTTCTTAAGTTGGGGAGTAAAATTATTCTGGAAGGTCACATGATAGGTATCTAGGTTAGAAAAAGGATATCATTTCACCCCAAAATAATTAACAGTATTCTGTATTCTGTTCTGTAAAGGTTTTCCAGACTCATTCTTTCAGCTACTCATTTATTCAACAAGTACATTTATGAGAGCCTACTATGTGCCAAGTGTTACTGCTTGCTAGAGACAGAGGTTGTGAGGAGGAACAGTCTCCCTTTCCATATCTAGGGCTGAGGAAGACAAGCTTGTTGCGGAGCCCCAGAGCTGAGAGGATGTCACCTTGTGGTTGACTGCAGCATTTTCCCTGCTGGGAGACCCAGCACACCACATACACACTGCGTACACGCACAAGCACACCACACACGCACACACGGCACATGCCCGTAGCCGTGCTGAAGAGCATGGGTGTAGCCGCAGCAGTCAGTTACAAACCCAACATGCAAATTTAGCAATTGGTGGCTCATCCCGTGTCTAGCCTGGGGACCATGGCATTAGAAGAAAAAGACATAGAAAATTACTTCGTGTTTGACTAAAGTCAAATGGGGCTTGGGATTTGAAATCTTGACTTCATTATACTTCTCACAAAAGGAAAATACTTCTAGACATGAAGCTTTAAAGATTGGCAAAAGCAGCTCTCTTTGCTTTTATCTAAAAAAATAATGGAAATGAAAATAAGAGCTTGGTGAGCACAGGTACCCATACTGCAGTAAAATCCAACATGTCTGCGGTACATACATGCTTTTATTCCAAAACATGAAAAGCTGTGCTGGAGTCCACCCACTTCAAAGCACACATTTACAGTAATGACTCCTTATTTAATTGGGCAGGGCAATTTCATGGCTAAGTAATTACCTGCATTTAATTTAATCAGTCTCATTTTATCTGCTTCAACTTTGTAAGTATCACACCAGTTCCAACTTGAGAATATTTTCTCACTCTGATTATCAAGGACTGCATATCACATTACATAAAGTACAGAAACGTGCAAAATAAGCTAGAAAAGAACCATTTAAAACTTTCTATCCAAAGACAACCATTGTTAATATTTTGACATTATAGTTATTTATCCTTTTCTAGTTGCTTTTTATAAGCATTAAAGTACATATATACAGACTAACATGATCAAAGATTAGTTTTCAAAATGTGCTTGAAAATTGTTTCCTTCCCAACTAATTTTACGTTTTATTATGTATAACCTGGTTTGGAACTTTTGGTTCTCAGTCTAGATAGGCAGGTAAAAAACTGCAGAATGTATCTAGAAAAATTGGGGATGTAGACATGAAGTACACTGTCCTTTCACTGTTCCTGTTACATGTAAAACAGTGGTCCATGCCTAAGTGATAACCTCACCTGTAGCAGGCTCTCAAGTATTGAGTGAATGAATATTAACTTTCAAATGACAAGCGGTTACTGTACCACTTTCCTCTCCCACACCTTTTATCTTCCTGCATAAATGGTCAGTCCCACATGCTACCTTTATTTGGAAAGTCTGGTTTTTTATCTGATAGCATTGGAAGTTTTCACTCTCTGAAGAGTAGATTATTGCAGTGATAATAGTAATTAAGATCATTCTTCAGTATTTAGGATTACTCTTGTGGAGTAATTTATTCTGTTGGAGTAAATCACTCATACATATACTCACATACACAAATACACACTCACATACATACTCATGCACACACACACATGCTCCAGTTCTCTAGAAGCAGTAATCTACAAATTATAACCTAAAGTCTTCACCAATTGGAGAACTCCCGGCCAAGATGGAGGCCAGAGATACATTGTGCCTCCTCTCACAACCAAAAGAGGAAAGACAAGAATTTAAAAAGCAAAACAAACAACCAGAACGGACACAGAATCAAACCAAGGGGAAGTCCGACAGCCAAGAAGTTAGAGAGGACATGTTCATCAGACCGGTGAGGGGGGTGGAGCTGGGCAGAGAACGCGAGTGGCAAGATTGCAGTTTGCCTGGAGAGACTTGTGGCAGCGCTGGCCGGGCGCCTGGCCAAAACGCTGCCGTGCACTCATCGAAGCCTGGGGCCAGCGCATCCAGCGCACCCGGAGAAGCCTGAGGGAACCAGTGGGGGCGAGACTGGTGGACCAGGTGGTCCCCCCGAAGGAAGCGTCACAACACGACAAAGTAGGTTACCCCGCCCTGGTGAACACCTAAGACTCACCCAGAGGAAAAAAAAATGGCCCGAATGAAAGCACATCAAAGCTCCAGAAAAAATGCAACTAAGCGACAAAGAGATAGCCAACTTATCAGGTGCACAGTTCAAAACACTGGTAATCAGGATGCTCACAGAATTGGATGAAAGTTGGTCGCAATTACTTGAACAAATGAAGGATATGCTAAAGGAAATGAGGGGAAATGTGCAGTAGGGAGGAGAAGGAAAGTGGGACTCAAATCAACGGAGTGGACCAGAAGAAAGAAAAAACATCCAACCAGAAAAGGATGAAGAAACAAGAATTTAAAAAAATGAGAAGAGGCTTAGGAACCTCCATGGCATCTATAAATGTCCCAACATCTGGGTCATAGGGATGCCAGAAGGAGAAGAGGAAGACCAAGGAATTGAACACTTATTTGAATAAATAATGAAAGAGAACTTCCCCGATCTGGCAAAGGAAATAGACTTCCAGGAAGTCCAGGAAGCTCAGAGAGTCCCAAAGAAGTTGGACCCAAAGAGGGATACACCAAGACACATCATAATTACATCAGCCAAGATTAAAAATAAGGAGAGAATCTTAGAAAGAGAAAAGGAGAAAAGGAGACGGTTACCTACAAAGGAATTCCCATAGGACTGTCAGCTGATTTCTCGAAAGAGACCTTTCAGGCAAGAAGGGGCTGTAAAGAAGTATACCAACTCATGAAAGGCAAGGACCTACATCCAAGATTACTCTATCCAGCAAAACTTTCATTTAGAATGGAAGGGCAGATAAAGTGCTTCTCAGATAAGGTCAAGTTCAAAGAGTTCATCATCACCCAGCCTTCATTATATGAAATGTTAAAGGGATTTATATAAGTCAGGGAGGGATATCAACAGGGGAGTGGGAGGGGAAGAGAGGAGGATAAAGTACAGAGAATAAGTAGCATAAACGGTAGATAGAAAACAGACGGGGAGGTTAAGAATAGTATAGGAAGTGTAGAAGTCAGAGAACTTATATGTATGACCCATGGACAGAAACTAAAGGGCGGGGAATGGGAGGGTGCGGGGTGGAGGGGAATAAAGAGGGGAAAATGAGACATCTATAATAGCATAATCAATAAAATATATTTTTTAAAAAAGTCTTCACCAATTGATTTGTTTTCAACAGGTCAACAATTTCCTGCCAGAGTCTACTTTTTTCCCCTCCCACACTTACTTAGCATATTATTTCTCGTAGTAATTTATCTGGGTCCAGGCCATGGACCCCTGATGTTGGAGACCATTTTATACAGAAATTATTTTGATAATCTCCTTATTCAGCATTCCACTGAGCTGGGAACAGTGCTATGGAGAGCTTCTAGTTTAGCTGGGATCGTGGACTGGCTTTTTAAGTAACACTTTACATTAAAGTATAGTTCTCCACTTACTCCTTTTTATGCCTGTATCATAACTACCATTTGATAAATGAATGAAGTGGATTGTCAGGTGTCATACAAACTTTAGTTATTACAATTATTATATTTTTTTTAAAGATTTTTTTTTTTTCCAGAGAGAGGAGTAGGGAGGGAGAAAGAGCAATGTATGGTTGCCTCTCACATGGCCCTCACTGGGGACCTGGCCTGCAACCCAGGCATGTGCCCCGACTGGGAATCGAACCAGGACGTTCTGGTTCTCAGCCCGCGCTCAATCCACTGAGCTTCACCAGCCGGGGCCAATTATTATAATTTTTACTTTGTACAGGGAAAAGAGGCACATATTAGATAACTTAGCCTAAGGCTACCTTGAAGACTGGAAACTCACAGCTGCTTTCTTACTGTATAGTTGTTGTTTGATCCTTAAGATGCTGTTTTCCTTGGATTCATTTACAGCAATAAATGAGAACCCAATTAATTAGTCTTCTCATTAACCAAAACATCTGGAATCCTCAGTTAACCAAAATGTTGATGTTATTTATGTGTGCACTCATACACACATACTTTGTCGCTCTTGTCATGTAAGAAGAATAAGAGGAAAAAACTTCTCATGGCTTAAACAGAGCGGTTACCTGTTCATTCCAGTACCTCTGTATTTGAAGTACCATCTTTGGGGCAGTGATGTTCCTAATAAGGACCTTGAGTCACTTTAAGTACCAAAATCATCTGAGAAAGATCATCAAGACATACAGTGGCGGGATTTTCCACAACCAAATATTTTAATTAGTCAACACGTCCAATAATACAAAAAATCCAATTAAGTAGAGTTTAAAAAAGTTATTATATATAATAAGCACATTTATTATTATAATAATAGGTATATTCAGATAGGAACTATCATTGTAGTTAGTTGCCATACTCGACATATTGTATTGCTGAGTACCAGGATGCTTGATTTACACAATTTAAGAGGTATTAAAATAGGACATATAAATATTTTACAAAAATTTCTCTTCAGATGTAGTGCTAAATTAATAGAGGTTTCCACTTTCCTCCTTTCCTCCTCCTCTCTTTCCCTTCTTCCTGTCTTACTTTTCTTTTAATATAACTTCTTTAATACCTCTCCCAACAATGTGCAGAAGATGGTCAGTACTGCTCCAAGACTACAGAAGAGATTTGCTTCTATTTGTTGAAAGCAGTTCCTTTCTTACTTATTCAGGCAAAATGATACACTGAACCATTGTAGAAACTTCGTAATTTAACTTCCTCCTTCCGATGTGCTTCCCTTCCCTCCAAAAAAGGGAAAAGTAGGCTTTTCAAATATAATTCTTATCATGCCATTATACTGCTTAAAATCTTTTGGCAGTTCCTCTTCACCTTTCCAGTTAAATTCACACTCAGTAGGACACATGTGGCATTCTTCACCAGGGCCCTGCCTCTCTTTTGCTGCTCCTCTGTCCTTGGTCATCCAGTGATCTACCCATCCCCCGCCACCCAATTGTCTCCAGTTCCTCCTATCTCTCCTGCCTGCCTCCTTGCGTTTGTACTGTATACTCTGCCTAGGTCACTTCTGTTCAGTCTTCAAGGGCTAGCTGCCCCTCTACGAGCCCCAACAAGGAGAATTCAGAGCCTGCTTTTGTCCCAATGTGTCCCTCTACAAGTCCATCTGAGGCCTGGTTTCTCACACAACTGAGACTTCCTGGGCATGTTTGTGGCTTCCATGTCTAGAACAGTGCCTGGCCCTTTTGAGCCTTTCTGACTGAATGAATGAGTGAATTGCTAGTTTCAGTCCCACATTGTATTTAACATATTCCAGGTAATGCCGTGAACTCAGGGGTCCTTGGCTTGGCCAGAAGTCCAAGTCTGGTCTCTTTGGAGGGTACTCCATGGCTGATCCTGAGAAGGAAGTCTTGGGTTATAAAGATAGAGCTTTTACACTTGGCCTCTCCTGCAGCTGAACTTGGCGCTTCCAATGACCTTTGAATTCCCAGCCATTTAATACAAGAAGCACACACACGAAGGTTGTCCGCATTCCTCACACCAGATGAGCCAAGTAAATGTTGGAGACCACTGTCAGTTGACTGCAGACCTGAGAGACAGTTTCTTTTACCTACAGCAACCCCTGCTTTTACCTGACACATTTAAATTTGTTCCCTAGGAGTAATCAAGGTGGTGGGCACTTTGAAGGAGAAAAATAAAAAATGCCAACCCCACTTTCTTCCACCCTGAAAATACATTATCACCTTGGAGTGGGAACCTGGAATCACGGGGTCCTGAGTACTGTGCTAACTTCAGAGTTCTTCTCCAACTGACTGCTCACTCTGACAGTCTCCTGGGTTCACAGCCTTGCCAGGTTCATGAGCTTTGCTCATTGTCCAATAACCTCAATTACAAAATGGAAATTTGACTCTAGAAACTCTGAGTAATTTATTTATTCTTTAGTCTGCTTTTTAAGGATTGCATATTGGTCACTCTTGGATTTTATTTCTTCCACCGCTAGTTAAAAAGCGTAACTGGAGGCCCCTTTCCTGTGTGACTCTAACCTCATGAATGACCCTTGTACATCCTGACCTCAACCCTCCTTCGTCTGCCTTTGAACTCCCAGCTTTCTTCCCCGAGCCTCCTTCATCATCTCTACCCTTGTTCTCTGACAGCTAGGCCAGTGAGACCTTGAGAGTCTCAAGGTCAGAAAAACTTATCTTTATTCTCCTTTATGCTTCCAGCCTCCAACATATATGGAGTAATAGCGAATAGGTATGTGTTAAACCAAGTGTAACTTGTCAGCAACCAGAGACCGGCACTTTGGGTCCCACCTTCTTCTTTCTACATCCGGGTTACCAGTTAACTTTACCTGAGGGCCCTGATTTTACTCTGAGCCCTCCGTCTTTCCTGGAACTCAGAATGAGCCTGGCTCTGGATAACTTTGACCATCATTTTAACTGCACTATTAGCTAGAAAAGACTTTTTGAGGGTGGTCTAAGAGCCTAATTCTTGTTTAAAATAACAAGAGGTAACACTTAATGAGAATTACGTTCCAGGTCTTGTATTGAAGAAAATGGTCTCAGTTAATCCTAACACCAACCCTAAGGGATGTGATGTCCCCCCTCTTTACAGACGAAGAGACTGAAGCTTGGAGAGGTTAAGTAATTTAAAGTCACAGTGCTAATAGCATGTTTTATCAGTGGTAAGATATATATTTTGTTCAGATTTTAAGATCTTTGCAATGGATGTACACGTTAAGGTCGATGAGGGTTCCAGTCCCTGTTGGCAGGGAGACAGCAGCTTTGAGTGGTTGACACCGTCTTTGCCTGTGTGAACCTGGGCACAGCTGCTCATCACATCACGCACAGATGGCATCCCGTCACTCACTTCCTTTATGTGCATCCTTGGTACTCTGTATCTTGAGGTTAGTTGCCAATAGTCTGGTTTTGAAAATAGAGTAAACATTTGAGCCAAGTTGCTTGTTTGTTTTTTTTTCCTCCATAACTCTTATAAATTATAGTCTGAGCACAAAAGAGAAACCACTGTGAAAATCAGACAGGGCTATTGATAGATCAGTAGAGTGCCATTTGACATTAGTGAAGCAAATATTGATCACCGGAGGAAGAACTTCAATTCTGTATTTTCTCACATGGCAATAATCAATTGCTTAGAAAGAAAGATACCCACAAAAAGATGAGGGTGAGTTTGTGTTTTTTATTGAGATATGTGCAGAACAGAAGGATTACCTGTTACATGTGAAGCAGTGCAAGCCATGGCAAGATACTGCCAGAGCTTTTTGAATAGGTAACAGAAATGTCAAAGTAACCAGAGGCTGCCGTGCATGATTCATGGGTATCTCAAGATTATTGTTAAGGCATTGTGTCATCATTTAAATGCAAGTGTTTTTACCACTAGTAATAAAATAACGATGTATCTTAACAATCACTGAAGTCTTGGATTGGATGAAACCCTTTAAGTGGCAGATCCAGTTTCAAACTCAAGCAGCCTAGCTCTGGAGATTTCACCCAATCCACCATCCCCCAGGCTTTTCATCTCTACAGGAAGACATTGGCAGGGTGTAAAAGGGTTTACAAATCAATTTTTAGAACATAGCTAGGTTGATATGCTTAATTTCATATTTAAAGTAGAATCTTCCCCAACCCTTAATGCCTCATGACTTGAATTAAAAAAACAATCTATTTTAAGTTAGTCACATTGTAATTAATCACCAGATAACAAGCGGTACTATGTGTTATTCCTTGATTGCCTAATAGGGAATTCAGAAAATGCTTTCTATCATCAAGATCATTATAACTATTGGGGTTGGCAGAGATACAGTGACTAGTACCCTTTTCCCTAAACTAGTTCACAGCTAACTGAGAGATCAACACAGGTGTCAGGCAAATGGGGATTAAAACATTAGAAATCATGGTAACTACTTGATCAGAGACTCAGTATAGACAGATGTCCATGGTAGGATTGCTGATAGTTCATCCCTGGATTCCTACCTGGCACAGTGCCATAGCCCACCAAACGAAGGGGAAGGGTCCTTATTACATGGCAGGGAGCTGATCAGAATGCATGTATTTTAAACACACACTGGTTTTTGAAAAGAGAAAGAAAAAAATGAGTGAAATATTCTCATTTCCTCCTCCGTCACATACACTACTGCACTTGGAGAGGGGTGAATGAGGGATAGAGAGAGACCACCCAGGATATCACTCTCGTGGAAGTGTCTTCCCTTGGGCGGAAGTGCGAGGCTCTAGAGTAGGAGGTTCTCCCTTAACAATTATGAGCATTAATATCGATACCACTAGGCACAGATTTCTTAGTTTCAGCCTTTCATTCTAGCTCAGGTCTGAGTCACCTGGTCTGGCTAAACACGGTTGGTGGTGAGATTGCATTTAGTTTGAACATGACACCATCATGCTGTTTTACAGTTTCTTTTTACAATTATCATTTTGTCAAATCATACCCATAGTATCCTTACCTCATTGCTTTTCATTTCATTTAATATTTGCCAGAACAGTTCGAGGCTGTTGTTCATTCCCAAGGTAGCATTTTTCTTACAGGAGGACCCTGAGGCTTTTCTTGTAGAGACGTCTTCTCAGTGCTTTCGATAAGAATTTCAAAAGACTTAGAAGTCAATGCTCTGGTCAGCCCTCTGAATCTTGGCAAATGTCTGCATGTTATCAACCTGTTGCAGAAAATCTACTGAGTTTCTCCAGTAGATTTTCATCATGTTGGTGGTGTAAGTCGCTGTATTCTGGGTCTAACTTTTCATTTTCAAAAGATCTGTGATAAACCATGGTTTGTTTATGAAATTATTCAGGCATTGATTTAAAAACATATAAATGCTTTCTCATAGGTAGCATTTTAATGGGTGTGTTGTATCTATTTTTGCATATATTTTAATTTTATTTTTGTGCGTGGGTCTGACTAGTGTATTCTTTGCTAACAGAGTGCTGAAAACATGGTAGGTCCACAATAAAGACCTATTGATTTGTTAATTACTTCAAAAGTGAATCTCAAAGGAAACAGTGGCCTTTCAGATTGAAACTTCATTTTTTTCTCATTGCTTTATTCTAGACACTAGGCCCGTGAGAGTTCACTACTATTTGTAGGATAAACTACTTATTATACTGAAGATGAACTCAGGCTTAGTATTCCTTTACCCACGGAAAATAAAAAATATGCAATCTTCTGGTAATCACTCTTAGTTTTAAACTCTCTATTGCATATTTAGTCACCGACTTCATAGGGGTGACGATGGGCCAGACGTGGAACGTAACTGGAGAAAATGTCACGCCCTGCCCTCATTGTAGGGGAGCACCCGTTTGGAGACTGGGAAACCAGAGCAGATCAACAGTGGGGAGTCTTTTGAGCTGTTCTCTGGGATTTTCTCCATTCCATCAAAATTCCCTTTTTTTTTTTTTTTAACAGAAAATCGACATTTTTTTTTTTTTAAGATTTTATTTATTTTATTTTCAGAGAGAGGAGAAGAGAGGGAGAAAGAGCAATGTATGGTTGCCTCTCACATGGCCCTCACGGGGACCTGGCCCGCAACCCAGGCATGTGCCCCGACTGGGAATCGAACCGGGACCCTCTGGTTCCCAGCCCGCGCTCAATCCACTGAGCTACACCAACCGGGCGAAAATTCCCTTTTTACTGAGGCTGTTCTCACTCCTTCCCTTCCTTACCTAAATGTGTCACTGCACATTTCACCCTTCCTGATGACCCCTCTCTGACTTCTCCCTTAAGTCCTGTCTCCTCTTTGGTGGCTCTAGAGCATGTCCATTTCTCTCCTCGACATTCTGTGTGACATTCATTTGTCACTACCACACACCTGCTCATTTAGATTTTGCTGTTTCATAAATGCATGCGTTGGAGCTCGGTCTTAGCAAGGAACTAGCCGAGTGACCTCACACAAGTCCATGTTCTTTACTACCGTGAACCTCAGTTCTCTCCCCTGGGAAATGATTTCCCAGGACACTTCCCAGTTTGGACTGTGTGTTTCTGAAAGTGGAGGCAGTGATAAAGCGTGGTGGAGCGGGAGTACGTGTGCATCTCCACTTGCAGTACTGTTGCCCACATTTCTGCTGACTTCCACTGTTCTTTTTCAGGGCTGGGAGAGGGTTCGGCTCTCCTTCATCCAGATAGCAGATCGCATCCTAGGTCCTTAGAGAAAAGTGCCTGGAGAGCGTTCAAGGAATCACAGTGTCACCACATGCTCAAACATCTCCACAATGGTGCAAGGATCACTGTGCAGATGCCACCGGCGATCGAGGGCCACTGGGTGTCCACTGGGTAAGAAGGGCTCAGGAGGGACCGGGGAGCACACTTCTGTGGAAGGCTCTTCTTAGGGTTTCTCAGATGCACGTAGACTTTTTATAATGTACAATGACTTAAGTGTTGTCTAAATTCTAGGAACCAAACAACACTTTGAAAGCCTGGTTGGTAAAGAAACAGAGTTAAATACTGTAGAAATCTTAGCTAAAGCAGAGATGATATTGTCCCACTGTTAGCCACAGGGTGTGAGTGAATAGGTCCTTGTTTACTGAACTCTGTGGGACCACTGCTGTATAAAAAGAAACCATTAGCAAGTGAAATTAGGAGTCTGTGTTTCCCCAACCCTGAAACATGATTTGCAAGTTTCTGATCATCTAAATATTCCAGCCATATTCTGGTAATTTAATATACGGCTTCAGGGTTCTAAGAGTAAGTTAAAAGGTTCTCAAACTACCTTACTAGGCAGGCTGTAGTTCTTGGATTCTTTTCCAGGCTGTGGAGCTGAGATTTATCCCAGTTTGAGCTCCGGCTTATCTTCCATTAGAGCTTTTAAAAATAACCTGGAGGCAGACCTGCGGTTTTCCTCCTACCCATTAAATTGTTGAGAATTAACGAGGCTAACTCTGAGGTCTGATCACTTCTCCCTTGCAGCGTCTGGGTACCTTGGGGAGGGATTAAATAAATATGGAGAAGAAGAAAAAGGAATTTTATAGAATGATGAAGACCCAAAGGTTTCTTTTCCATAAAAATGATATTTCTCAAAATAAATACATCATAAATACTTACACTAACAATCTTAATGTGATGTACTTTTAAGTAATTTATTATTTTATTTAACAAATATTTATTAAGCACACAAATATTGACTGTGTGCTAAGCATTATTCTAGATTTTGTGTTTATAACAGTGAACAAAACAAACATGGTCTCTGTCTTCAGGAATTTTACAAACAAGCACACAGAGAAGTCCTGTGATGAGGGAAAAGAGAACAGGTGCTAAAGAGAACACCAGGGGCCCGATTTAAAGGTGGGACGACATCAGGAAAGGTTAGCAAAGAAGAAGACACTTGGGTTGAGATGTGATCGGTTGTGCAAAAACCAAAGGAAGAGCTTTCCATCCATCTGGAAGAACTTGTAAAGCCTGGGGTAGAGAAACCACTGTGGCAGAGCCCTTAAGGCTGGGGGTGTAGCACACCAGGGAGAACGACTCCAAGCAAGGCTGCCAGGGACAGTGGGGCCAGCTCCCAGGACACCTTGCAAGCCAGGTCTCCTCTCTGAGTTTAGCTTTTAATCTAAGAGAACCGAGAAATCATTGAAGAGTTTTCAGCAAGAGCCATGCTTAAGACATGATTCAGCTCTGGCACTCTGGCAGCTGTGTGGCATACGGATGGTAGAAAAAGTAATTGAGATGATCAATTAAAAGACTTGCAACAGTTCCCACTAGAGATGAAGGAGGCTTACGTAAGGACGGTGGCCGGGCTGGTGGAGAAGTGAATGGACTTAACATATGCTAAACTCTGTAAGCCAAGTCAGCAGATCATCTGTGCTTAGGTAAAATATTAAAAATAAATTACAATAAATAAATAAATGTGATCTTCTTAGCTAAACCTCAAGGGACATTAATCATTGTTCACCTTAAACTTCTCTTCCATGGAGGAGAAATTTTGGGTCTTCTCTTACTCTTTCCTATAGATGTTGGGTGCTTAGAATACTGCTGAGTGCTTTATGTCCATATGGTGATATTTGACATCCATTTACAATCTTGACCTAGCGAAAGGTACCCACGTCAAAATAGTGTTTATCCTTTACCAGTTTAACTAAAAAATGGAAATGTTAGCAGTTATGAGAAACACTGTCCTTTGGGATTTCAAGACCCACTATTTGATTTAGCAATGCTGAGTAAACTCAAACCAAATTAATTTATATAATATAAATATACAATATACCATATATATATTGTAGACGTGAGCCGACTTATAAGACCAAAATTAATGAGATGAAAGTCATGTAACTAAGACTAGGATCTAGCAGAAGGTCTGGTCAGACCAATTCTTTGCCCAGGACATCGGAGGAGACCCGCACCGTTGGCCTGGGGGGCGTGCTGCGTGTCTAGAATTGATTCCAATCAGAGCAGTGCAAGGAGCGGCCCGAGAAAACCTGCGGAGCCCTTTGTGCTCTGTTGACGCAGTCCAAGTATTTCTGGCCTAGGAATCTAGAATTTATCCAATGCCACAGTGAAAAACATTTTGTTGTCAACAGTGCAAAACAAAAGGAACCCTTCTTACTGTTGTTATATTAGTTTAACTTTACCAATTGCCTCTTAATTTTTCTAGAGGAAAAATGGCCTGGACGGGAGGGTGAATTTCTGACCTTTCAGTGATGCCTCCCCAAGACTAGATTCCATTTCAGGATGGCGGACATCTAGCATCTGCCTGCTCTAGACAAGGTCATAAAACAGAAGTTGTAAGGAAATCAAGTCATTTCTGAAGTTGCTTAAGGGAACTTCTTTTACAGGCCAGAAGTATACCCTTTCCTTCTTCCTACCAGAAAGGAATACATTTCTCTGTACGTTAGGCCCATGGGCGGGACTGTGGATGGCAGGTTTTGCTCTCTTGGTTTGTGCATAAAGTGAGTGAACGGCTTTCTGGTGTAGAGTGATCAGGGTCATAGGCGCTGGGGCTGGACTCCTTAGGTTCGCTGCCTGACCCCCATGCTGGCTGGCTGTATAACCTTGGCCATGTTTCTTAATCTCGTGTGCCTCTGTTTCTCCTGTAAAATATGGACAATAGTAATCATACCTACCTCACTCATAGGTTATTGTGAGGATTCAGTGAACTGGTATCTATGTAGGACTTAGAACAGTGTTAGCATATTATTATTATTACTGTCATTTCTTAACACTGTGATGAATCTTCCCCTCATGCCTTTGGGCTTAAAAAAGTCTTTCTTCCCCACTTCTTCTTCAGCTGTGAAGTGAGGTCGGGCCCAGAGTTCATCACAAGGTCTTACAGATTCTACCACAATAACACCTTCAAGGCCTATCAGTTCTATTACAGCGGCAACCGCTGTACGAGCCCCACCTACACCCTCATCATCCGGGGCAAGATCCGCCTGCGCCAGGCTTCCTGGATCATCCGCGGGGGCACAGAAGCTGACTACCAGCTGCACAGCGTGCAGGTCATCTGCCACACGGAGGCGGTTGCCGAGAGACTCAGCCAGCTAGTGAACCACACGTGCCCTGGCTTCGTCCCTGCCGGAGGGGCCTGGGTGCAGGACGTGCCCTACGACCTGTTGCAGGAGGAGGATGGCTGTGAGTGCACCAGGGCCGTGAACTTTGCAATGCACGAGCTGCAGCTCCTCCGGGTGGAGAAGCAGCACCTGCAGCACCACCTGGACCGCCTGGTGGAGGAGCTCTTCCTTGGCGACATCCACACTGATGCCTCTCAGAGGACATTCTACAGGCCGTCCAGTTACCAGCCCCCCCTGCAGAACGCGAAGGTACCCTGAAGCTGACTGCCCTCAGGGCCCTGCAGCCTCCACTTTGTGAAGTAAAATGAGGGACCAAAAGGCCTGTTGTGTCAATGGGGTCAAAGGGACCCCGTGACAGAGAAGAGCTGAGTCTTGAGGGAGGGGCTGCTGGGAGGTGAGAAGATTCTCAGAGGACTTCCGGGGGAGGCACATGTAGCCAGAGTCAGGAGGCCTAGGTCAGCCACCAGCTCGCTCTGTGATTTGGGGCCTTGCTTTTCTTATTTGATGTGGGTGGTTGATTGGGGTTTGGGGTTGGTGTTGTGGTAGGGTCTCGGGTGGTCGTCCTAGAAAATTCCTGAGGCTTCTTTCAACTCTAACACTCTAGGAACCTTGTCTGTGATTCTAACAGGAAAGCATGAAGGAAATACAGAGATGTTCTAACCACACATGGGAAAGGCAGACACGCACAGCAGTGACGGCAGCCCTGGGGTGGCCTCAGGGGAACTGCGACAGTGCTGTTTGCACAGGGCTGTAGACCCTGTGAAGATCTCTCACCCTCATTACCGCTTTCAGACTTCACAACGGCCCCCTGAGGCAGATACCACCACCCTCATAGGCAGAAGAGGCACTAAGGTTCAAGGGATTAGCCTCCTGCGCAAGGTCACCCAGTTAGTTTCAGTGGAACTTGAACTCAAACCTCTCTCCAGACTCCACACTTGACTGAGTTAAATGTGACGTCACTGTAATCAGAAGAGAGGATGGAGAGGGTCAGGAAACAATTAAAACCTCACAATGTGCTTTTCTTGAATGATAGTCCAGTGATTATATTTGGAATTCACAAAGCATTTCCTTCCCACGGTCTCAGAACGCATGTCAGCATGTCACGTGATCATTTCCACTCCAGAAGCTCGAGAAGCTCGACGCAGGGGGGCAGTGCGGGGCGCTGATCGCGGCGGGCCGGGGCGGCTGACAGTTTCCTCTAGAACAGCAGTTCTAACTGCAGGGTCCTGTTTGACTTTTGTTTGGCAGGTTATTCTTTTTTTTTTAAACTTTTTTCTTCTTAGTCCTATGAGCTCATTCATGACTAGTGGAGAGATCACAGAATACTTCCGCCAAAGACCACTCAGTGTTATCTTTTTAGTGGTGTTACCGTGAGCTCATGTAATGAAAGTCGCCCTTATTTTAATGGTGGGAAATCTGCTGAGGAAGCCCACTTGGTGGAGGCTGCTTCCTCTCGATGCAGGTGGTCAGGGATGGTCTCCTGTGTGAGGTGAGGCTGACTGAGGGCCGTGGACTTCAGGCCCAGAGCCCCCTGGGTTCTCCACACCCAGGTAGCTCAGATGCCACGGAGGGTACTACCAGTGGAGAATGGGAGCCAGGTCCACTGTGTTGAGCCTCAGGAGTGCCAGAGGCACTGAGAAGGAAAAAGTGAGTTAGGGCAGTTTGCACGAGAGCCTTGCTCTTGCCCTCTTCCAGATGTCCTCTTGGGATAGGGGTGGGAGGTGGCGGATGGGGGCTAAGCTGTGACCGTTCCACACGGTGATGCAAAGGCATCAGGAGGTACCTGTGTGAGTGCCCGGTTTGGGGGAAAATAGAGGAGTAATGAGCTTCCAGTTCCATCATGGGACCTTGCCACTTGGTAGCATTACCCAGAGTCTGTGTTTAATGTTGCAGCTAAATAGCACTTTTGTTGAAATCTTTGGTACGTGATAGCATCGGAGAAAAGGAGATTTTCATACATACATTTGGCTTCCTCTGAGTACAGCCAGCAAACTTTTAAATTATCTCTGGTGACGGGAGGTAAGAATGTCAAATTTAAAAATGGTCCACAGATAATTCAGAAAACTCATACGAGCCGGGAACACCAGCCCCTGTCTCGCCCTGAACCTTTGTGAAGATCGGCTGAGCCAACAGAGTCCTTTTTATCCCTACTGACCCCGTAGGGGAGGTGCTAATGAACAGCAAAGCAGCCAGAACTCAGGGGCAGAGAGGGCAGGGGCTGAGGAAAGAGGACAGAGAAAGGAGGCTGCATTGCTCAAGGAGGAGGCACAGCGCAGCCCCAGAGTTGCCTGGGCTGCAGTTGGGACCCCTCTGTCCAGCTCTGTACCTGACCTCGGGCTGGACGTTTATAAACACTCAGGTTCAGATTCTGTTTCCTCACCTGCAGATGCCTGTGTAGGCTCTTTGATCTCAAATGCTTTCTAGGATTCTAAAACAAAGTATTAATATGGCAATTTTGTTTTCTCACCCCTCTCTCTCCTCCCTTAAATTCACTGGTACTTCTGGTGGCATGGCTCATCAGAAAGTCTAAAAGAGAAAAGCAATATTGCTGAGACTTGTAGCTGCAGATGATGCTCTCTCCCTCCCTCCCCTGGGTCGGAAGGAGAGAGTTCTCCTGGTCAGCGTCCCTCACTAAATAGAGCCTACTTTTGGGGAGAGGAAAGGCATACAGTTGTGGCTCTGGGAAGAAAACTGTCTTAAAAGTGAGTTACTAACATAGGCGTGGAGAATTAAGGGTGAAAGTTGTAAGGCTGACCTTCTTAGAATTTTTATAAACAAAGAAATGGTTGCAGAGTTTGTTTTTTTAAAACATCGTCTCAATGAATTGGTGAGAATATGGACTTGGTAGCCAGTCCTGGACCCCGATTCCCTTGTTGTCGGTTGCGGGGCATATTAGTATTACCTGACCTTTGGGAATCTTAATTTTTCTTTTCTATAAAATGGTTAAAATAGAAGATTTGATTGGGTTCATGTGCAGAATGCTGTCTGCCTCTGGAAAGGGCCCCTCACCAAAGCCCCTCTCCCTTGGCCTGGAGTGAGTACCTGTTCTGGCCATGTGGCTCCCAGAGGTATGCAGGTGCCAGCTGACCAGGGGCATCGAAGTGTTTCATGGTGTCTGGCTAGAAAACCTGTCCTCCCATTTTCTTCTCCCTCCTCTGATAAGGCAGTTGTGGGAGCATTTACCCAGTTTCTTAAGAAGTAAACCCTTTAAACCCTAAGTCTGATTTTCTCACTCAAGAAATATTAAGGGTGGAAGGAACCTTGGGTCTTAGATATTATCCAAGATGTACTGTTAAGAAGAAAAAGGAAGGCACAGAATAGCATGAAAAGTATGACACCATTGTATAAAAGTAATCGTAAAAGAAGAAGAAGAAAAGCTTACAAAGGTACATGGGAAGTGTAATGATTGCTTCTGAGCAGGGAGACCGAATAACTGGGGGACAGACAGAATTTGTCACTCTATACTTTTCTGTACCCTTTGACATTTGTGTCATGATCTTAAATTACCTAAATACAATTACCACTAAAATTAAAATACATCTTTCAAAGTTATGACTCCAGGGCTGAGCGCTGTGGCCACGGGTGGGGATGGCGGCAGGCCTGGGAGGAGGAGGATGCAGGCAGGCGGGCGTCCAGGGCCCAGCATGTGCTTCGCCGCCAGGGCTGCCAGCCGGGGAAGGGGGGTCCTTCAAAGACCAGGCCCCGAGGCCCACCTCGCTCTGGGAGCTGAAAGGGCTCGTTCTTCTCTTGTTGTCCCTGGCATTGTGGGTCTTGGCCTGCAGTGTGCAGCAGAGTCTTCAGGAAGTTTGTAAATCCTTCCCCAGGACAGCTATGAAAAGGAATAAATGGACTTGGCCCTTGGTGCCTTTCCAGACACCAAAAGCAAAGCCCCAGGTGCTCCCCGCCTGCTGGGTCTGCAGGAAGAAGGAGGGGGGCTGGGAGCGCATCCGGAAAGACCGCATGCCCCCCACCCCTTTGAACTCCTTGCCTTCCCTAATTGCTGGTCCATCAAGACCTGGCTGAAAATTAGTTTAAATGCTAAATTGAGTTTGAAACCACTAGTCTCAAACCCTCTGGAAACGGGACACCATGTAAAAATAGAATCGTTCAATCATCTTGTTTTATACAGCTCTGCTGTGAGGTGCAGAGTCCTTTGGCAAATAAATTATGTTTGAAGAAAATCAGGTGTGCTGGGAGGATTCTCTCAGGATGAAACTGGCTACTCTTCATTAAAAAAAAAAAATCAAGGCTACCTAAAATAACCCCGAGAGAAGATGCTTTGTCTGAATTGAGTTTAACATTCGGGCAGCCACCTAGATTCTGGTGCAGTTGAAGAGTTACTGAGGTACATTTCTTCCTGTGGTAGAATCAAAGTGTAATTAAAAGCAAATGATTGCTGAAGTCATTGGCAATGCCAAAGCTTCGGTATCAGACTCGTTAGCGAATGGAATTGGTCTTTCTCCAAAATCCTCACTGATTTAGCCACAGGGTTGTAAATCAGAGGGTTTGTCAGAAAACCCGACAACTTTCCCTAAGCTACAGATCTTCAGTATTCCTCCCAGCACATGTACGGCAGTGGGACTGCATATCGGAAGGAGAAAAGTACCAAATGTTTTTAAGAGCAGCTGGGCACTGTAAATGAAGAAGGAATTACTTGTGCACTTTCTTAAATTTTGTAGAAACCTGTAGAGTCTCGAGTGAATGAACAAGCACTCTTTTCTGAGGCATCTTACCTTTCCAAGTCTTTTCAGAGTATTTGAAAAATACAGATTAACTCTGAGACTTGCTGATATCTGTGACATCAGAGGGACTTTGGACCAGGTGGCCCTGGGCAGTAGACTTGTCAGCCCAACTCCAGGAGACAGATCTGCAGCAGAGAGGGGTCTCTCCCTAGGCATGTGCTTGGGGTGGCTCCCGGGTGGGAGGGTGAGTGGGTGTCGCAGGAGTGAGCACAAAAAGAGCCAGGTGCTCATAGAAGAAATCCTGTCCCTTCTCTTTCTGCCAGTGCAGGGAGAGCAGAGGGCTTTGCCGCAGTGAGAGGGGATGGAAGAGGTGGTAGAGGACCGAGAGGTTTAGGGAATCATGACCTAAAACGGTTTCAGATGCTCCTCTAACATTAAGGTTGATTCCTGAAGAAAATGGTGATCCTGCTCACTGGGGCTGGGTGTTCTAACCCCAAGGTTGCAAATGTTTCATATTACCTGAAATTGAGGTTGAATGATGGGATTTTGATGCTGAAAGGCTTGCTCATGTGGACTTTTTATGTCCACATAAACCAGGTAGGAAGTGTCACATGATTGTCGCACTACACAGATGCTGGCGAATACTTTTATTGCAGAAACAGTTTCTTATGTGTCTTGATTCCACAGTATTTCAGCAGATCAACAGGCATGCAAGGTTGCTTAATTTAAGGAATTAACAGGCCAGGAAATACTTGTTGTCAGGGGCAATGCCAGTGGTAAACATTTCATCCCTGAAAACAGCAGTCCCCGACCTTTTTGGCACCACGGACCATCTTGGGGCAGGGAGGGGTGGTGCCAGGCTAGCAAAGCTCACCTGTGGAGGATGGGTGGGGTGGGGGAGACAGGAGGTGGGGCCCAGGCCAGCTTTGCTCGTATCCTGACAGGTACGGGGCACAGGGACCCCTGCCTAAAAGGCAGGAAGGCTGAGGGGCAGGGAAAGCCTGGGCCAGCAAGAAGTCGGCTCTTCAGAGAGCTGACGTTGAGTCCCTGCTGTGTGGGAATGCTGACTCCGCACTCTGGGGAGAGGATGAGGAAGAGCAGGTCAAACTGGGGGTCCACCGCACTGACAGCAGATTTAATTATTCAGATAAGTCTGCTTTCACTATTTAAATCAGCTTAATAGGAGAAGAAACAAACAAGTAAAAGCTAAATAAAAATTTTCTTCTGAAACCATTTTAAAGTCATTTCTATTACAGAACCAGCTCGTTGTGGTTCTTTTTACCTAGCTGTTGAGTGTGTATGCATAGGCACAGTGGAGGCGAAATTATCTTTTGTGTGAATTTCTGACATCATAAAACAAGAACAGCCTTTGTGAGCTAATGTCTTAGATTCTAAACTTCTTAGAAAACCCATGCGTGGAAAGGTAGTGTTGTTCTTCCGGACAGACTGCCTGTTCCCAGCAGTGGCCCCTCGAGCTACAGTCAGACAGACCCAACACGTATGGCCATGCTAGTCACTCTGCCTTTTTCAGAGTGTGTAATCATCATGATGCCCTCAGACGGTCAAAACGAGCCTGAGATCATGCATCTCAGGATCCCAGAGCTGTGAAACACCCCAAGAGGCCCCCATCATCAGGCCAGTCAGCTGTCATCATTTGTGATAAATGCTGCCGTACTCTAGACATATTTTAAAATACCCAGTGAGGTTTTAAATCAGTCAGTTTAGAACCTTTACCATACCCACTGCACCCTCCTAGATGTCATGGGAAGTAAGACAGAGAGAGATCACATTGGTCTTGGCCTTAAAGAACGTAACATGAAATGGAGAAAATCTGGAAAGGATAAAAATGTAGGAATACCTATAGTAGAAATTTAATCAAAGACATGGTGAATAGCAGTTGTTAAAAGTTGTCAGCATCGATCATTGGCTATGGCGGGCTTCTTCCTGAGAAACATTAATGTGTTTTTTATTGCATGGAGCAAACTCTATGAAAGGCACTTTTCATCATCTATTCCCATTCCTCCTCCCCCTCAAACAAAATTTTAGCCCAAGAAATGTTTTATTCAGCCTGTTCCTCTAGTTGATCTATTCATGACAAGATCACATCAAGTAATTTCTTCCATTCTGGGAAGATGCTGGAAACAAGTGGATACTGTCAGCAAATGACAAACCAACTCTTCAGAAATAAGTATTGGCAGGGAATGGGAGAAAGCTGGAGAATCCCTATCAGTCATTGGCCAGAGGAAACCTTTTCCAGGGACTGGAATCCTTCGTGGGGAGACGTGTTGTTTGCAGCACCGCAGCCTCAGAGGCAGCCCGGGGCCAGGAAGTAGTTCTTAGCGAGCCCCGAGACCAAATGATACTCCAGTTTCTACGTTTGGCTTATGAAGTCACCTGAGCCATGTTGTTCTCTCTCTGTGCCTTGGTGAACTCACCTGTAACTCAGCTGCATTATTTAATGTATTACCAGGACTCTGGACAGGAATCAGAAAGGAGAGTGGGTAAAACCCTACTCTTTGCCTAGAGCATTGCTCACTTATAAAATTTAAGGTTGATTTTTTCATTTTTAGAATAAGCTTGATTTTTTTTTTTTTCAAGAGATAATTGTATAAGGCTCTTTTCTTTGCCCTCCCCCTTTGGAATGAAAGCTTTTTGTAGTTGGTGTGAAGAATAGCAACAAGGAAACACGTCCTGCTTTAATCTTCAGAGTTGTTGTGTACAGAAGCCCTGACTTTAAAACAGGCCCTTTCTGAACTTCAGGGGAAGGGAGTGATGTAGAAGCCCAGTCGGAAAGCCTGGGACAGGACACCTTCTCAGGTGAGAATCATTTGTTAGAACATGGTCCAAAAAAAAGAGTAAATTCATAAAGCAGAAGATATTTCATAGTACAAATTACTCTTCATGTTGAAAACTCTTCCTTTTTATTAATCTTGAAAGGCTCCTACTTAGGAACAGCATCTCAGAAAAGGAAAACACTAGAGCCAATTCAGTATATAGGCTTTAACTTCTGTCTCCCTTAGTTGTTCCTATAGGTATTTTGGTTTTTGTTCAATCCAAGAAATTAAGAACACAAATTAAATTTTTAAAAATCTGTCAATAAAACAGAGCAGTGCTCCCCTTATCCCACCATAGCTCAGCTGCTCCCTTGTTGATGGTGTCCACGGAGGGGCCAAAAGTGCATCCTCATTTATGATGTCTTTGATTTCTTCATGCCAGCTAAAGAGTTATTTTAAAAAGTAACTGGTCAACTAAAAAAAAAAAAAATCCTATTACAAACTGAGCAAGGGCCTTGAGTAGACATTTCTGCAAAGGTACACAAATAGTCCATAAGCACATTAAAAGATGTTCAACATCACTAATTATGAGGGAAATGTAAATCAAGTGATACCTCCTTAGACCCACTAGACACAGTAGAATGGCTATTAGATAAAAAATAATAATTGTTGACAAGAATGTAGAGAAGTTAAAACCCTGGTGCATTGCTGGTGGAAATGTAAAATAGAGCAGCTGCTGTGGAAAAAGTATGGTAGTTCCCCAAGAAGTTGGACACAGAAGTACCACATGATCCAGCAATACCACTCCCAGGTATCGACCCAAGAGAATTGAAAGCAGGGTTTGGAATAGCTTGTATATCCATGTTCATAGTATTATTTACAACAGACAAAAAGTGAAAGCAATCCACGTGTCCATCAACAGATGGATGAATAAACAAAATGTGGTCTATCCATGCAATGGAACACTATTCAGACTTAAAAAGGAAGGCAGTTCTGACACATGCTACAACATGGATGAACCTGGAGGACATGATGCTAACTGAAATAAGCCAGTCACAGAAAGGACAAAGACTGTACGATCCCACTTGTATGAGAGACCTAGAGCAGCCAAAGTCACAGGGACAGAGACTAGGATGGTGGCGGTCAGGGGCTGGGTTGGGAGGAGGGAAGGGGAGTTACTGTTCAATGGATACTAAGTCTCAGCTCAGGAAGATGAGAAAGTTCTGGAGGTGATGGTGGTGGTTACATCACAATGTGAATGGGCTCACTCATGAGATGGTTAAGATGATAAGTTTTACATTGTGGTTTTTTTTTACCACAATAAACAAAAATGTAACTAGTTTAGGAATTTGGCAAGACCATTAGCTAAGGGCCTCCCACTCCCTCCCTAAATTCTCACAGACCCAACTACTGGATGCCACGTTTCCCCCAAACTATCTGATCTGCTTTTCTCTACTGAGAAATAGAAATGCTTCAGCTCAAGACCATCATTCACTGAATTGACAAAAAAACTTTGGGACTTTCACTTCCTGGTAGCTTACTAAGAAAATACTTAATGGTAAAATTACTGAGTTTGGTGACGCTTTCTTTTAACTAAATGTGTATCTTACCCTAATGCACATTTGAGAGATAGGGGCACACGTAGTGTGGACCATGCCATTTATTTAGTCTTCCTCCTTACAGTGGTTTTGGATTCACTGAGTGGGAACCACTTTAATCGATCACTCATTTCTTGCAGCAGTTATGCAGGTAAGTATAACAATCCCCTTTTTATATATGACAACATTGAACATGAAGAGATAAATAGCTTGCCGCAGGTCATCAGCTGCCAAGCAACAGGCGCTGCTGAAAACCTGGGCCTGGGAACTGTGTCTTTCCGGGCAGTGAAGCATGGCTGTATGCAGAGGTTTGCGCTCCGTTTCCTTGCCGTCGCGTTTGGGCAGCAGCTCGCTGTTGACCACAGGCTGCTGAGCAGCTTCTCCTGTGTGTCCCCAGAGGCCTTTGTAGGAAACCACATGCCCAGAAGCATGTCAGGACCCAGGACAGCGAGTCCTCTCTGTCTTCCCGGGACAGCCTTCACCTCACTCTGCGACTCTCCCTTTGATCTCATCACCTACATGCTGCAAACTGTTGGCAAAGGAGCCCTTCTGTCTCACAAAGTACAAACCTAGGCTCGTTTAATAATGAGCACAGCCATGAGCGAGCGAGTGTTGAGCTCTCCTTGGAGGAGAACGTAGAGGGCTGGCAGCGGGCAGGCCTCTCCTCCACTGCTCTCCGCTCTGAGATGTTTAACTGAACAGCAGTCACAACAGCCTTACATCACTGATTCGGTGCTGGAGATGAAAAGGGCTTTGAGGTTTGGAATTCTGACTTTTAGAAACTCATCATTTGCCTGCCTGCCTGCATACCCAGAGCGCCCACCTGCCAGCAAGCTGCTGTACCGCATGGGCCCCTGGGCAGGGGAGAGCAGGGGCTGAGGGGTCTGTGGGCCGTCCACCGGAATGCTGAGCCTCAACTGTCAACTGCCCACCATAGCACTGATCAGCTTTGAGTTGCGCTTCTAGCATAGCCAGTGCCTGTTAGGCCAGCTGACTTTATAGCCCACCGTGTGGGCGGGATTATAGCAGAGAGATAGGTTGTTCCCACGTCCAGGTGAGGCAGGCCCTGGTATCTGTGACTTCGGTCGAACAGCTGGACAATGGCAGGTATGGTCAAGAACCCAGCTCTCCTGTCCTCTAGACTTCAGCTTTTCATGTAATCTCTGAGCCCTCCGGGCCATCAGCATTTACATGTCTGACCGTGTCTGACTGCCCTACTGATTGGTTTCTAGCCACAGACCTAAAGAGCACTGTTCCAGGGTCTGTGTTAGTGTTACAAAGCAGACTCAGCAAGAGGGGAGCTCCTGAGAGAGCCGCAGCTATCTTGCACTCATTAAGTGGCTCAAAGCTATAAAGCAGGAAGCACATTAAGAGCCTGCAAACCTCCCAAACCCCGAGGCCTGCAGACACAAACGGATGGCAGGTGCTCCTGGCAACTTCTGCGGCTCTGCTGTGGCCTGCCCTTGGGCCTCCTTCACGCCCTTCACTAGACGGCTCCCTTTCTCATCCACAGCAATTGGATGCTGCCCTTTCAAAAAAAATCTTTGTATCCCCTAGTTGTTTTTAATGAAAACAACCTAATTGTGGTAAAATACACTGTAAAATTGACCATTGTAACCATTGTTAAGTGGACAGTTTAGTGGTATTAAGTACAGTCATATTATTATGCAACTGTCACCCGTCCACAGAACTGTCCATCTGTCTACAGCTGGAACTCTGTGCTCATTAAACACCACTCCGCTTTCCCCTGGCAGCCACCGTCCTACTTCCTATCCCTATGAACTTGACTACTCTAGGCCTCTCATGTATGTGGAATCACATGGTATTTGTCCTTTTGTTTCTGGTTTATTCGACTTAGCACAACATCCTCAAGGTTCATCCATGTTGTAGCATGTGTCAGAATTTTCTTTTTAAGATTGCAGAGTATTTCACGGTGTGAGTATACCATATTTTGTTGATTCACCTGTCAGTGTACATGGGGTCGTTCCCATGTTTTATCTGTTGTGAATAATAGCTATGAACATGGATGAAAAAACATCTCTTTGAGACCCTGGGTTCAACTCTGTTGGGTATAAATCAGAAGTGGAATTACTGGATTATGTAGTGATTCTTTTTCATGGCAGCTGCAACATTTTATATTCCCACCAGCAGTGTTTGCACAAGGGTTCCACTTTTTCCACATCCTTTTTTTTTTAAGGTTTTATTTATTTATTTTCAAAGAGAGGGGAAGGGAAGGAGAAAGAGGAGGAGAGAAACATCAGTGTGTGGTTGCCTCTCACACCCCCCTGCACTGGGGACCTGGCCCGCAACCCAGGCATGTGCCCCGACTGGGAATCGAACCGGGACCTTTTGGTTCCCAGTCCGCGCTCAATCCACCGAGCTACACCGGGCTTTTCCACATCCTTTTAACACTGTTATTTTCTGTTTCTTTTTTAATAGTAGCCATCCTAATGGGTATGAGGTGGTGCCAGTCCTTTTTTTGAAAGTGTCTAGCACATGTGGTTTGAAAATGTAATATGACTCTAAACAGAATCCATATTTCTTTACAAAATATTTAGGTTACGTTTCTAATGTTGGCCAAACACGTGTACTTGTGAGCACACACACGTGCACACACATGCACACACACCCCATCTATGCTATGGAGCATGGCTACAGGTGCTTCTTGGGTGCCCAGGTCACAGGTAACAGTGCTCAGGTGCCTCGCCGCCCGTGCCGTGGCGATCCCCATTTGCACAGCAGGCGTGCGCTGCTCTCTCACGAAGCTCTCTCCTTGTGCTTGTCTCGTGACTGCAGAACCACGACCATGCCTGCGTAGCCTGTCGGATCATCCACCGGTCAGACGAGCATCACCCGCCCCTCCTGCCCCCCAAGGCTGACCTGACCGTTGGCCTGCACGGCGAGTGGGTGAGCCAGCGCTGTGAGGTGCGGCCCGAAGTCCTCTTCCTCACACGCCACTTCATCTTCCATGACAACAACAACACCTGGGAAGGGCATTACTACCACTACTCTGACCCTGTCTGCAAGCACCCCACCTTCACCATCTATGCCAAGGGCCGTTACAGCCGGGGCGTGCACTCCTCCAGGGTCCTGGGGGGAACCGAGTTTGTGTTCAAAGGTAGGTCTCCTCCCTCAAGCTCCAACCTGACAGCCCCGTGGGTGAGGGCGAGGGAGCGGCTTTGTGACTTCTGTTGAGGCAGAACCCCAGGGAAAGGGCCCCTTTTCTACTAGAGGTGTTAGAGAAGACAGTAGGGAACACTTTCTGCCCCCAGGTCATCATTTACAACAGTCTCTGAGCTCCTCTCTGCCAGCCAGGTGGGCTGCTCACACTGCAGGCCGTGGCGCCGGGAAGCCCACCCCACTGTGTGTGGTGTCAGATGTGGCCCAGAAGTATGTGACTCGGGATGAAATCTCAAGTCTGTGTGTTTTTTCTTATGTGCAGCTCGTGGCATGTTCTGAGCTACTTCTGTGATGATGTCACACTGCATGTATTGTGCTTGCTTTAGTAGGCAGTAAAGAACAGGTGTTAGGTACACGTCGGGGACTCGGAGCTGTCACTTCCACTGCTGGATGTGTCCTGTGCAGGAAGCTCGTCACGTGCTTCTCGAAGGTGGGAGGTTTAGGGTGCATGAGTGAGGGAAGTAAGGAAAGAGATTCACTGGGCTATTATCAGGAAGGGAGGTCTTTTGGCCTCTATCTAGATTTTTTTTAAGCTTGTACATCTTTGTAAGATGATGTCAGCCCTGTCTTGGCAAAGAGGGACGGTCTCGACACTGGGCATGACTGCTTTCAGGATAGCATTCCATGGTTCAGTCTTGTAGCATAAAGTATTGCTGATAACCCAGGTAAGTCCTCGGGCATCTTAACCCTCTTCTTAGGGGAGGAAGAGTTGCTCCAAGAATGGACCTTTGGTAGTTGTAGCTGAGATAATGGCCATATTTGTCTGATGTCACCCCAACCTCCCCTGTATACACAGAATGCAGTCTCCTGGGAGGGCCTTCAAAAGATGTCCTCTATAAATGCTGGGGTTTGTATTTAATATAGTTACTCACGTGTCTTGCTTGCAGCCTAATTTATTTTAGTTGCCTGATTTATGGGCCAGTATTAATTTGTAAGACTTCTAACTAGTCTAGGTGTTTGATGCCACTTCTGTTTAAAAACCTCAAAACTTTTTCATAAAAACCAGAATTCTAGTGTTATTGAATATTTTGTGAATCCCAAAGAGTCAGTGTCACCAAAGAGAATTGTGATCAACTGCAATCTGGGCTCAGCATTCATACGCTAAATGCAGTAGGTTTTTTGATCCCACAAATCTGGTGTGATTGTCATTCAGGGCAACACGTTGACCTTTCTGCCTGAGAATGCTTTTCCTCTCAGGCTGCAGTTAGCTGGACGGATGTCAGGGCTGGTTTTAGACCACAAGGCATTGTGGAGGTGGAGCACTGCCGGCAGGTGCTCGTGGGCTTTCTGCACTGCATGCTCACTCCCTTAGAGTCACAGAGCTGTCCTCTCGCCTTTGCAGTGAATCACATGAAGGTCACCCCCATGGACGCGGCCACTGCCTCGCTCCTCAACGTCTTCAATGGGAATGAATGCGGGGCCGAGGGCTCCTGGCAGGTGGGCGTCCAGCAGGATGTGACCCATACCAATGGCTGTGTGGCACTGGGAATCAAACTACCTCACACGGAATACGAGATCTTCAAAATGGAACAGGACAGCCGCGGCCGCTACCTGTTGTTCAACGGCCAGAGGCCCAGTGACGGGTCCAGTCCAGACCGGCCCGAGAAGAGAGCCACGTCCTACCAGATGCCCTTAGTGCAGTGCGCTTCCTCCGTGCCCCGGCCCGAGGACTTCCCCGAGGACCACAGGGCTCAACAGTATGGGAGCCGGGCACCCAGGGGGAGCGCTTGTCCCTGGTTCTGCACTGCATTCGCCTGCCTTTTGACTCTGCTACACTGGAACGTCCCCAGATAGAAGTTTTTTAAAAGTTGTATTTTTCCAAACCAGGTTTCCTTACCATTTAAGTTTTTTCCCTTATGAAAAGAAAGGACACTTCTTCCATTGCACTTCAGCGCCGGAGAACTGTCATGCCTTTTCTCCTCCACCTCGCCCCTCCCTCCCAGCCTGAGTCAGGAGCAGCACTGTTTGAAGTTTCTGCTTTGAACTCTGTCCAGTCGGATCCCTGGCCTGGGTGCCTCCACAATAGTAATTGCACTTTAAGACCGCAGAGCGTCTGGGGCTAGTGTGTTTGGGAAAGGGAGCAGGGTGAAAGCCAGGTCCTCTTCTTTTCTTCCTCGTAATTATTGTTTCTGAGTTGGACTTAGAAGAAATGAATATCAAGCTACATCTTTTTTATTGTGGTTGCTTCCTGTCCTCCTTTGAAACTGTTTCCTCTCCAAGTTTTACAACCTGGATTCCAGTGCAGAGTTGGCTTGGGACCGCGATCAAGACACCTTTTAATAAAGAAGAAACTTGGGTGTAGATATGTACATAGAAAAAGACACACGATTTAGCTTAACCACCTTGACAGCCTTTATACAAAAAAGAGAATCCAAACTTTCAAATGTTGAGTGGAAAAGTACCTGAAATTAAAGTTTCAAAGTTATTTAAACTATTGTTGTTTTAGCTTGTTAAGAAAAGATGATGGTTAGATGCTGCTTTCCTAGCCTCTGAGGAGACAAGGGCAGCTGAGCAAATGCCAAAAGCAGTCCTGTTATCAGACGGACGGGAGCATATTAAATGCCACATGAATAACAAAGTACCCGTTGGTTCCACAGTTTCCTCCTCTTAGGACACTAGGCTGTCACTGTAGCTAGTCAGGAGTGAGCACACGGCGCCTCACCGTGGCACCTCTGCCCTCGTCAGAGATGAATACTTACCACACTTGGGCGTTCAAGGGCCTGGCTGGGCAAAGTGAGTGCAGCGGGGGCTTCCAAGCTGGGTACTCCATCAGCTGGGTACTCCATCAGCTGGGTACTCCACTTGCACTTGTGTGAAACCCAGGCTTTGTGTACAGCCTTCTTACCTTGGGACATGCCAGCTCAACTCAGTTTCTGTCCTGCCGTTGCCTTTGCTCTGTCGCTGCCGAGGGTCTCAGGGCCACTGTGTACAGACTCTGTGAGCTGCTTTCTTATGGACCAGGGGAGGGCGCATGAATCATGTCTGCCCATTACTCTGGATTATTACAGAGAGTGCTATCTGAACTCCAAGTGTTATTGCCAGTAGAGACTGACGGAGGGAAATAATGAGTAACTGAAAATCCTGGATGTAGCTAAAAGTGAACATGGAAACCATGATCAAGTCCAAGAGTCATGCTTGTATTTAAGAAATAAATTTACGAAACATTGTAGCATTCAATGTGGTATCAAGTTATAAGGATGGCAAGGCATGGCATGGCGAAGTGCTATGTGTTGAGATTCTATTTTAACTTGTGGTACATACATACTAAGTGGGTTTATTCAAATGAAAATACTAACTTAATATTTGCCAAGTTTCATAAACAAAGATGTCAAAATACTCCCAGAAAAAAGAACATTTTACCTGTGGATCTATTTAATTAATACTAATGCTATCTTTAAAGGATAGAATAAAGTTATGTGGAAAACTATGTTCACTGTTAAAGAATACCTCAGGTGAGCCCTGGCTGGTGTAGCTCAGTGGATTGAGCACGGGCTGGGAACCAGAGGGTCCCGGTTCAATTCCCCGTCAGGGCACATGCCTGGGTTGCGGGCCGGGTCCCCAGTGAGGGCCATGTGAGAGGCAACCATACATTGCTGTTTCTCTCCTCCGTCTCCCTCCCTTCCTCTCTCTAAAATAAAAAAAATAAAATAAAATAAAAAGAATACCTCAGGTGATTTACTATAAAAGTAGGAGATTTAGAGCCACTTAATTCATAGCTGCTCACCTATATTTATTCATACTTTTAAAAACTACATTATATTTATATGTAATACACACATATATAGATATATATACATATACCCAAACATGTAGGTATTAACATGTATATATGTAATATAGATACACACACATAGATATAATTTTGGGATAACATGAAATTCACATGTTCATATCACTTCTTAATGTAGAGGATGACCAATATATTTATTCACAAATTAGTGACACAATTAGATTTATACCTGTTGCTTGCTTTATCACCCACGTATATCACATCTTATGTATGTCAGCCATGTTAACACAAATAAGTATTTCTAAATGTAAGGCCCCATATATCCCATGAAGATCTTTCCAAGTGATTTTCCATCATCTTGAAGAAACGTGGTGATCTATCTTTAAGAGTCGTTCAGGTTTAAGATCAGAAATATTAACTTAAGACCAAGATGCTATCTTTGAGGAAGGTATGACTGAGTCTACAATATTCTATAGCAAGCTTAAAATACTCCATAAAATGTAGTCAGGTGCTGGCAAGCCTACCCCTAAGTTAGTAGCAGGTAGTTCTACCTGGCAAATACTAGGTTTGGGTAATGTAGTAAGTAATTAAAGGTCGGCTGTTCTAGACTCCACTGGCTCGCTGAGGTGGGACTTCTCTTCCTGGGCAGTAGTCTGATAATGCTCAGGTTCAGAAAGTTGTTCCTTGGGCAACAATAAAATGAGGGTGTGATCTAGGCTTCGAACTCTATAAACTAGGCTCCAAGTTTACCCTGGACTCAAAAGGGAGCTTCCTGGAGTCCCAAGCCTATCCAGTACAGAACAAAGGTAGGTAGTTCAGATGCGGCAAATTGGGTGATGTGTTGTAGAGTAATAACACTCATCATATCCAGCATCTGACTTCCGTGATGTTCAACCCAAACAGGCCCGCACAGTGCTGCAGTGCTGTGGCAGCCCACTAGAGTAATCCTGAGCATCCTACACAAAGGATCCCAAGTAAGGAGGCTGGTAGTCCAGGACATTCTTTTTTTTTTTTTTTTTAAGATTTATTTACTTATTTATTTTTTGACAGAGCGGAAGGGAGGGAGGGAGAGAAATAGTGTGTGGTTCATGTGCGTCCCCTACTAAGGACCTGGCCTGCAACCCAGGCATGTGCCCTGATTGGGAATCAAACCAGCCACCCTTTGGTTCGCAGGCCAGTGCTCAGTACACTGAGCCACACCAGCCAGGGCCCAGGACATCCTTGATAGGACCTCCTCACACACACCTTATGGAATGTACTGGAATGTAATACTCTTGTGGTCCCTGGTTGGAGAGAAAGCTTTAAAACAATACATTAGAGAGCCATTCCCTATCCTACCAACTCTTTAAAAATATCTTGAAAACAAAGATGATGTTCATAGCAGTCCAAAAACATTACAATGTTTTATTTTAAAATAGTAAAACTAACGTCTATTGTACTAGACATACTAGGTACCTGGCAATGGAATACACCAAAAGAGAACATCTAATTAGGCATTTCAGGACACTGTCCTCAGAGGAGAATGTTTGACATCCTGAGTTGGGGTTATGGGAGAAGGGGTGGTGGGTAGAGATAGAGGAAGAGTGAGTCTAATCTGATAAATAGAACTACTCTAACCCGCACAGACTTATCTGGCCTTTTGAGACATCCGAAATTTCATGAGTCCAAATATCTTCATCTTCATCAAGAACAAATAAAGGTAGTTTGGATAGATATTCCCAATTTCTAGCTTCCTGAGAAAATTCATAAGCATTCTTACCAGTAAAAGAATCACATGTCCTGAAATACTAATTGAATTCTTCACACCCCTGTGACGGTCCTGGAGTGGCTTAGAGGGTAAACAATCTCTGATTGTAAAATAAGGCCCCCAGTTTATTTATCACAACCTCATTTCCCTGGTGTTCAACAGGCCTAAGTAACACTATCATGAGAAAAAATATTGGGGAAGTTCTGGCCTCCAACCTCTCCATTGGCTAAGATGTAGTGGAATCAACAACACGTTCACACCCGTCCAGGAGAGACCTGGCACCAAGTTGTCTGCCACCAAGAGTGTGTGACTAGACAAACACATCTTTACGCAGATTCAGTCCTACTGGAAAGTGAGTTTCAGGTTCTGACTGGGGGCCTCCCGGTCTAAGAAGAAGGCTGTGGTTTTCATGGATTCATTTTGGTCTCTTAGTTTATGACACCTGTTTTACAACCACCTCCATAGCCCCTATGCCCTTTAGAACAACACCATCTCCACTTCTTCATTTAATGAATCTCATATCCGACACATTGGAATTCAGAGACATGCGAGTTTGGGCAGAGTTTGTGAACAGAGAGAGCTGCACTTTGCACCCTGGGCTCTGTTGATCACCACACTAGCGCAATCTCCACCCTCCTGAGCTGCAGGAGCAACGGGTACTCTTGTTGGCTTCTAAGGAACTGCTGCAGCCTTTTTATTTCTCATGAGGCCACTTTCTCTCAATTGATACTTTCCAAGAACTTTGGGCACTTGAGGCACACTCTTTCCTATGGCTGATAAGGAAAAATATATAAGACAATTGAGAGGCTATGACCTTCAGAAAGTCAAGGTTATTGTAAACAAATGAGGGCTACTGTGTAGTAAGAAAGCGCATTTACAGAATATCTTCCTATCTCCTAAAGAAAACAATCCAGTTTCTGGGCCAGGTTGGGCCCAGGACAATATACCTGCCCTGGAATCAATTTATATAGATTGAAAATTTGAGATATATGTCGCACGTATGGTTTAATCCTCCAACTTGTTTGGAAAGTAAAGCTATATTATATCAAGGTTTCAGCATTGCTTATATTAAAGAAAATAGTTAATTAGCCTCATAGCATCCTTAACTCATAGCGCCTAAGTAAAGCACTAAAAAAAATTTCCTGAAAAGAGCTTATAGTCTCCAAAGGGCCTCAGAGCAAAAGAGTATATTGCATTATATTAGACGCAAGCAGCTTGGCAGGGTAAACTCAGGCAGGAAACAATTCTGTGGAAGAGAAGTGTAACAAGGAGATAGCTCTCCACTGCCTTGCAAAATAACTGGAGATGAAAGGCGCCTTAAACACATAAGGCTAATTAGCCTTAAAATTTTTTTGCAAGTATTAAGCTTTATTGAAATGGATTCTCTTTCTAATATCAAATGGAGAGTACAACAATCCAAGTACTTATGGTCTATTAAAAAGTGGTAACATTCTTTATAGACTTCTCTGCCTTTTATGTAGAAAGAGAAACAATCAATATCTAAATCCAGTATAGACCTTTATCCATTTTCAGCACTTTGTGGATGTGAAGATGTTATTTTTTTCAATACGTATATTTTGTCCACGTACAAATCATTTCTTCCCCACTCCATGTTTCAGATTGCATTGCCCAAGAAATTTGACTAGTGGTTAAATGTTTATTAAAATAAAACTAGTGAACAGAGTACTAAATTCTTTGGAAATTTCAACCAACTCTAGACAAAATCAAGAAGGTATTATTAATCTCATTTTATAAATGATAAGAGTGAAGCTTCCTGAGGTTAAGGACTGGAGCACCAAAGAGCTGTTACTGAGCTGTTCTCCTTATTTTGCCCCAGAACTTCAGCCTTACTTTCTCAACAACAGCAGCCATTTCTCGGATGCACACTAAACACACGGTCATACTTGGTTCTTTACATACACTTTATTGTTTAATTTTTCATGGCAATCTTGCATGGTGTGACACAGTTTTTGAATTCTTACTGAAAAAAAAACTTAGTTATGGTTTGCAGAGTGCTCATTCTCATTCCCGACAGAGGAACACTTTCATCACGTACCCCCAAAATGTGAAGACAGAAGAAGCGTATAAAGCAGATATCTCCTTCTGACCTGTGGGAGATACAAAATAGAAACTAATGAGGCTTCAGTCTGCTCTAAAATTTCCTAGTGGGAATCCCTAACCCCTGCGCCCTTGGTCAGGCTTAGGACAGCCAGCAGAGCCTCCCTACTTCCATAAAGCTTCAGAAACCATCCTGACAGAGCAATGAGTGTCCTCTTTGCAACAAGTGGATGATTTCAACCTCCAAACATTCTCGGGCCTGAGTTACCTCCTGTCCCACAGCCAGACCAAGAAGGATTCTTTCCGGACCTTTCTTGGTTCAAGGTCTCCAGTCCAGTGAATGAAGGTGACTTCAAGTTACATTCCTGAACACATTAGCACACCCTTGATATTTCCAGGTAAAGTGAGAGATATTTGAGCAGCTCAGGTCAAGCTGGAGAGAGATTAAGTTCATTCAGTGAAATTAATTTAGTTCACTCAGTGCAGCATGTTGTGTGTGCAGTGTGAAGGATTCTTTGGGTGGAGGTATATATATACTGGTATCTGTGTTCTTTCTGGCCACCAGTGTACTTCAGTGAATCATCATGATAATACTCTCCTTTCTTTATTGTTGTTCAATTACAGTTGTCCCAATTTTTCCCATATTGCTCCCCCCTGCCCGCCTACCCCCTGCTCCCTCAGTTAATTGCCACCCTGTTGTCCATTACCATGGGTCCTTTATACATGTTCCTTGACTAGACAGACACTTTCCCTTCTTTCCCCTGTTATCCTTCTCTCCCCTCCCCTCTGGTCACTATCAGTTTGTTCCTTATTTCCATGTCCCTGGTTCTATTTTGCTCATTTGTTTGTTTTGTTCATTAGGTTCCACTTATAGATGAGATCACATGGGATTTGTCTTTTGCCAACTGGCTTATTTCACTTAGCATAATATTCTCCTTTCACCTTGTCCCTGGGTTATCTACAGGGTGGGGCAAATTAGGCTTACAGTTGTTCATATGGAAAATAATATAATAATTAATGAATAATAATACAAGAATAAGCTCTGTGTTTCATATACTCACAACTGTAAACCTACTTTTGCCCTGCCCTGTATTTGCCTTCATTCTCATGCCATCCCGTAGATGACTTATACAGCCGCTATGGCCTTAAACTAATTAATGCTCTTATTTTCAATATAAAAAGTTCAATGCCAAAGTCATGCAGTGTGTTAAACACATGCATTACATTTTTTAATGGTAGTAAAAACATTTAGTATGAGGTCTACCCTTTTAACAACATTTCAGGTGTACAATGTAGTATTGTTAACTATAGGCACAGCCTTGTAGGGCAGGCCTCTATGGCTGCTCATCTTGTGTAACTGGGCCTTTATGCCCGTGGAACAACTTCCTGTTTCCCTCTCCCTGAAGCCCCGGCAATCACCATTCTACTCTCTGCTTCTGTGAATGCGTCTCTTCTAGATACCACATATAAATGGAATCACACACTATTTGTCTTTCTGTGACTAGCTTATTTCACTTAAGTGTCCTTCTGGTTCATCCATAATGTTGCATTCTGTAAGATTTCTTTATTTTTATAGGGTGAATAATATTCCATTGTATGCAATACATACCACATTTTGTTTTTCCATTCAGTCACTGATGGACATTTATGTTGTTTCTGCACCTTGGCTATTGTGAATGATACTGAAGTGAACAGGAGAGTATACTGATTTCAGTTCTTTTGGATAAATACCCAGAAGTGGGATTGCTGGATCAGATGGCAATTCTATTTTTAATTTTTTGAAGAATGACCATATTATTTTCTGTAGTGGTTGAATCATTTTATGTTCTCAACAACAGTATGTAATGGTTATAATTTCTCTACATCTTCTCCAATACTTGCTATTATTAGGTTTTTTTTTTTTTTTAAGATTTTATTTATTTATTTTCAGAGAGAGGAGAAGGGAGGGAGAAAGAGCAATGTATGGTTGCCTCTCACATGGCCCTCACTGGGGACCTGGCCCGCAACCCAGGCATGTGCCCCGACTGGGAATCGAACCGGGACCCTCTGGTTCCCAGCCCGCGCTCAATCCACTGAGCTACACCAGCCGGG
>PVJI01006745.1:7365-83853 GCA_004026765.1 Micronycteris hirsuta | reverse complement strand
GAAATTGAACGTATTTTTGAACAGATAATGAAGGAAAACTTCCCAGATCTGGCAAGGGAAATAGGCTTCCTGGAAGTCCAAGAAGCTCAGAGAACCCCAAAGAAGCGGGACCCAAAGAGGAACACACCAAGGCACATCATAATTACATTACCCAAGGTCAAGAATAAGGAAAAAGTCTTACAAGCAGCTAGAGAAAAGGAGACAGTTATCTACAAAGGAATCCCCATAAGACTGTCAGTGGATTTCTCAAAGGAGACCTTCCAAGCAAGAAGGGGCTGGAGAGAGATATTTCAAATCATGAAGAGCAAGGGACTACAACCAAGAATAATCTATCCAGCAAAACTTTCATTTAGAATGGAAGGGCAGATAAAGTGCTTCTCAGATAAGGTCAAGTTCAAGCAGTACATCATCATGCAGCCTCTACTTTATGAAATGTTAAAAAGTTTCGTATGGGGTCTCAGGAGCGAAGGCACCTAGGCCAGATCAGCTACCGGGAAAGTTAGATCAGCCACAGCCAAGACGTTTCTGAGGTAAGCAAGCAAATACAACCAGAGAAACAAAATAGAACCAGAGACATTGAAGTTTAGAACATTCTGGCAGTAACCAGAGGGGAAGGGGAAGGGGAGAAGGGTATTCAGGAACTGCAATGAAGGACACATGGACAAAGCCAAGGGGGAGGGGGGAAGCAAGGGAGGGAGGTGGGTTTGCCTGGGGTGGGGTGGGAGGAGGGTAAATGCGGACAACTGTAATTGAACAACAATAAAATAATTAAAAATAAAATAAAATAAAATACATAACTTCACTTACAGAAATCAATCCTAAGAAAATAATGAGAAAAAGCCAAATATTTGTGCAAAAAATGTTCATATGAACTTCATTTGTGAAAACCCGAAAACAGTCTAGATGTACAATAAGAAAGAACTAGTGAAGATGATTAAGGTATTAGATAAAATGGCATGTTATACAGACATTCAAAATCACATTTTAAAGGTTAAAATGGAAAAATTATCAAAGTTCCATTTTAAAGGTTAACATGGGAAAATCCTCATAATACAAATGCTCCATGAAAAGCCCAGAGAGAGAGAGAGAGAGAGAGAGAGAGAAAATGTATTGAGCTGAAAAGTGAGGTTGATGCTTTATTCTATCATGTAAGTCTCTAGATTGCCTAGAATATGGAAGCAGGAGTTTCAAAACCAGAAAAGAATAGCCCTGGCTGGGTATCTTAAGTGGTTAGAGAATCATCTCAATATGCCAATGTTGTGAATTCGATCCCCAATCAGGGCCCATACAAGAAGCAACCAATGAATGCATCAATAAGTGGAACAACAAATTGATCTCTCTCTCTCATCAATAAATGAGTAAAAAAGATTAATACATGATACATAATAATAAGGAATCCATATCTAAATATTACTGTGAGTCTGTTCTGTGTTATGGAATGAAGAACAATATATAATTGGCTTTCAACAGCTGCTGGTTTTTAAATTAATGCTTGCATTTTAGCAATAGTGATTCTGATTAGGTATAAATAAAACTGTTCAACTATAAGGTCACATAGCACAGCATATTTCACAAAACAAGTTTCATATCATCCAGACATTGTTCCAGAAAGTATAGCTAATTATCAGTATAGGATGATAAAGGGGCATTTCCTCAGCAATCCAAGTAGATGAATATGATCTTCTCAAATTCTTTTCTAGCTCCAAGTCTATTAAATATAACTTTATCTACTTTGACAGCATTAAAAGGTCTTAAGTTACTGAAATAACCTGTATTTCTTTTCTCGAACTTGAACATGAATAACATAGGAATATTACTAATTACACCCTACTGTATATGTAATGTCTATAAAGCCATTAAGGTATGAGTATAAACAGAATCAAAGGATTTCAGAGTGGTGTTTCTAAACACCAAGGCATTCATCTATAATAAAACAATGTTTTTGTAGGTTATTAATTTTAACCTGAATTCAAGAGTGTTTAGACCTATCAAATAAGTTAATATTTTCAGTCACAAAGGCAGCACTCTCATGATCATCATAATTAACACTTACAGTGTTCGAGTACTCACAGACACAATGATTTATCAGATATTAACAGAGGAAGTTCAGTAAGAGAGTTACCTTTCAAAAATGTCTATTATACACAAGAGACTAAAACACAATCAAAGGACCTTGAGGATTATATTACTTACCTATGAGATGAGTTAAATCAACATCTAATCTTTGCCTATACTTGAAATCTGGGTCCATACCACTGCAGTGCAGCACTATCTGTGAAACACATTCCTCAATTATTTTGTAATACTGTGGCCTGAAAAAGAGAGAAATTATTATTGAATACCTTTTCTACCTATATAAATCAATTTTCAGCATGATAAAAGAACTAAGTCTTTTTCTAACACTGTTTAAAAATATTTTGAGTCATAACACTTCCTTAAGAAGAAATATACCTACATTTAAAGATGGTCTGGATGCTATAATGCAGACCCATTGTGATAAAATCAACTGCGACCACTTAGTGACTTAATACTCTAGTTGTCAAGGATTCACACTTGAGTACAAAGACACTACTTATCAACCTTACCTACTTAAACTTAAGATGTTGTTTCTAGAGTTAATGAAAACAAATGACCTGTAGTCCTATATCCATGGACATAGAAATAGTTCTGCGTCTCTACATGTTCTCAATTTCAATGAGGAATGAGTATCTTCACATCAAGTTGCAAGCAATGTCTTGAATGTACTCCAATAAAAACCAGACTGAGCCACTTATGGTACAGACTATTCCAAAGATCTACTTATGCAAATATTTTAAAAGATTCATTTTATGCAATCATATACACTTAATAAGCATGGCTATAGCCTAAATTTGGTCAAAGTGTCTAAGGTTTTAAATCATATCATAATTCTGTAATCTATCAAGGTAATTCTAGCCTTAAAAATTCCCACGTGCATACTTCAAAATTTTAAAAAGACACTTTTGGCTTAAATATTTTTGGAAAATTGAGTTTTGATCAGTAGCTAATAAATTCAAAAGAGAAAAATCAGAAATAAATGCTACTATAGACAAATTATGACATAAACTTCCATAAAATTGTGTGATAATAACTAGCCAACCTACTAAAAGTTTGCTAATGGGGCCAAACACATTCCAATTATTCTGATATGACTTTTATCATAGGACTGGTATCAAGAATACATGATAAAGGCCCTGGCTGGTGTAGCTCAGTGGATTGAGTGCGGGCTGGGAACCAGACGGTCCCGGTTCAATTCCCAGTCAGGGCACATGCCTGGGTTGCGGACTGGGTCCCCAGTGAGGGCCATGTGAGAGGCAACCATACATTGCTGTTTCTCTCTCTGTCTCTCTCCCTTCCACTCTCTCTAAAAATAAATAAATAAAATCTTTAAAAAAAAGAATAAATGATAATATACAGGGTTGGGCAAAAGTAGGTTTACAATTGTAATACAAATAAATAATATAACTAATAGATAATAACATAAGAATAGACTTTTTCATGTACTCACAACTGTAAAGTTACTTTTTCCCACCCCTTATATTACACATCTGAGGCTCTTGCAAGTCATCATAGGGTCTGGGGTAAATAACATCAGATTATAATCAGCCTACTCAATGACTCTTTGGGTAAATATGGAAAACAAAATTGTTGTTCTTGAGTCCAGGTTAATTATCCCTAAATAGAATATACGTGCTAGTCACAATTCTACCACACATGGATTTTCTAAGAATGAAAAGGATGTCATATAGTAAGTTCTCATTTAATCAAAGTTACTGGGAAATTGAAGGCTTCACACAATTTCCCTAGGTAGCTGCGAACACACAGCCATAGTACCCTTTTAATTACCAGAAGTTATTTTAGAAAACCATAATCATATCAAGTGTATAACCATCTTTTCTACTTTTAAACAAGCATAAAATTAAATATTTTAAACATTTTTCTATGTCTTTGAAACATCATGATGTTCACCAGTTACTGTACTGGTCTGAGCACAACAATAGTTTTCTATGGCTTCAGAACTGTCATTTTTGTTATGACTATATCTGACCCTATGGTAGCCTTCCTTTTCCCATTAATCAAGCAAGGTTCGAGAAATCAGAAAACCTTAGGTCCCAGAATGTCATGCATATTAGACTACCAAGAACGACTAAGAGTCTTTTGAACAGTTAAACATAAGATTGTGATCACCACCTGATGGATAAATTCAGTCACTCAGAAACCTTTCTCTAACTTTATGGTTTTCAGATATATTCCTAGTTATTAAACTCTAAAACTTCTAACTTTTTGGATTATCCTCCTAATCATTTCTTTTGAAGAATGACCTTACTGAATATAAAGCTAAAATATTAGCATTATTGTTTTCTTAGAAAAGAACACATCTATTACAAGATAAAAACTATACAATAGAAAGAGTAGGAAAACCTTACTTATTAAAATGTATAAGAACTTTAAAGTTATACCATAGACTGCTCAGTCCTGACTCTGTACTACCATTATCTAGCAAAGAAAATTCATCATGGGGTTAATAAAATCTGTTGGGTTCCTTGCTATTAAAAGTCCTGTCATTGGGGTACCACATTTTTATAAATAAATTCTTCTGGCCCAATTAAAAAGAAATTAATACTGTTTAAAAACTGTTATCTTAAGTCATCAAGCTCTCATAATTTTTGGCTAGGACCCACCCTGTTGTTCACTTTCCTTTAATATCAAATTATATACATAGTACTCTCTGAACTGCTTCTTACCTGACATAATAATCATTTCTGATGAGCAAAAAATGTTGCAGAATGGATAATAAGTAATTTTCAGCAGCTGTGTCCTTCAACATATTATACAGAAGATGGTATACTTCATTCATATCAGTGAAAAAAGTAAGTCAAGGAAAAAAAATCAAAGATTCTTCATGAAAGTTTCACTCATTGATTTATCATTTTGTTTATGTTACTGTTTTGAAGACTTCAACTCTATTATCTTACATAAAGAAATGTAATCTATGGAATCATGTTAATCCTTTGACAAGTAGACTGAAATAGTATTTCCAAGACCATTTAACCATTAAAATATTAATGATCAGCTATTTGTTATATTTTAAAGTCTGGTACAACTGGAACAGCAATGCCTTTAATGAAAATGGTTTTCTCTTAATCTTTCTGTAGCTGTGATAGAGGGAGGACCTATACTATTCATGAAAGCCGCTGCTCCTTTATTTTCATGGTGACATAGGACAGAAAGAAGGCAAAAGAGCACTATGTGGACTGATAAAAGATCATAAAACCAGTTTCATTTTATACAGATAAAATTATTAATAGAATCTGAAATTATTATTGTTTGCATTCATTCGTATTTCACTACTTAAAAAAAGATGGACAGTAAATAATAAAACTAGCAACTTTTTTTCTTAGTATATAAAAAGAATGGTAGAAGTTTAAGTGTCTTTAATAAAATAGAAAACAGATTTCAAAATGGATCTGGAAAATCATTACATTGAAAGTAAAAAGAAAGGTAGAAGAGGTGTAATCCAACATCCTAAAAATAACCTGAAATGTCAACATTTTATCTGAAGTAGAATTAAGTATATGAGGGATTATTTCTTAGACCCCATGCAAGAATATTGTGTTGAAGTCTCATAAAGTCATAAGTACCTACAGAATGGATCCAAAAATATCTACATGGTGAAGTTTAATTATAAGAAAAATGTATATAAAGCAAGATATTTATTAATTGACATAAAAAGCATTTAATATTATGGAAATCACTGTGGACTAGAGTCACTAATGATGGATAAGAAATTATGAGATATTAGCCCTTATCACCATGATTTGTTGCACACCTATTTATCCAGTACTTAAGTGTAAGGCACTTCGATAGAAACATTGGGGGGAAACTATGAAATAGAAGATTTCTGCCCTCTCAAAGGGGCATAGATGTTTATATAAATAAGACAGATGCAAACAAAAGTACTCTAAAAGTTTCAAGAAGGGAATACTACTTCCAGGTTTTTTGAGGGGGAGAAGAGGAAGAAGAAACAAAACATCATAGAACAAAACAGGTCGAGTTCAAAGGCCATTTTGGTTCTGAAGTATTTCCCAATGTCCCTAAAATTGGTAAGTAAGAAATTGAATGGGTGTGAAATAAATGGCCAATAATGTAGCAATAACCATCTATGAGATATAAAATCATTATGTATTAAATTGTTACCATAGGAACGGTATATGCCATTTCTATTTGACTGGAATGCTTCTAACACACAGTCTTGTTATAGTCAGATAACATCATATCTCAACATTTGTTTTGCTAAAGAATTAAAATATTTGGATTGAGAACAAGACATTTATTTGAACCGAGTTGTATCTCTAAACCACTGTGTACCACTTAATAAACTAATAAATATATTACTTATAGCCACCTACCTATGAACTCAGTTAGCTTTTCCCTTGAAATCTTCATGCATGAGCTATATTTGCTTAGACTCTTTGTGTTCAAGAACATTAAGCAGAATATACCTATAATACAGCAAGCCATTGTGCAGATTTCAATACAGTGTGTGTAAATCATCAGGACAGTCTGACAGTTCCTCAACATGAGTTTCAAGGACAGCATCATAGTGAGGTTCTAATATAAATAAATGGATATAAATTGGGCTTGTAGACAAGAATTCTAATAATGATTCACATGTCATCCATAAATTCATTTTTCACAACACACACAAAATGAGTTTTCTGGTTTGTAAAAAGGATATTCCATTTCTGCTCGAATGTCACTGAGACGGTGTGATAATTCAGTTAGGTCGTCCTCCTTGTTCTCATCGAATACTCTCAACTGAATATCAAGCTCATCATTCTCTTTTTCTTTTAGATCCTAATATTTAAACATAAAACTTAACAGATGAATAACAGTATGACAACAGTATATTTTGGTAATAAAGACCAGACACTATTATTCATTTATACACACAGAAGTAATTTTAAATATTGACCCACACACTTGCTTTCCTGAAAGAAAGTAAATGCACTATGTTTTTCTACTTTAAAATAAAAAAAAACCCTCATTGCATTCATTGGATTTTCTTTTCATGCTCCGGATTTTGATTATTCACATAAAAAAATTAACAATCACTTTTACAAAGGACATAAAAACTAACTGGTAACAACCCAAATTAAATGCTGTCATTTTTGACTAAATGCACTAATCAAAGATTGCTAAAAGAACTCATGCAGTTATATCACTAACATATGCCTCTGGCAAAAAAACAATACAAATATAGACCAATTGTATTAATGAAGAAAAAATGCAAGGATATATTCAAGCACAACAGTCCCAAGTATGGCGTGAGAAATTGAGTAAATAAATTGATTGTAAATGATATTTTGTGATTCAAAGCAAAACGGCATCAGGACTTTTTATCAGGCTGCCTATCTAGCTTCCTCCCCCACCTTTCATTTTTGCTTAGCCTAATCACAAAATACCAACTTGGGCATCAAAGGTTTGTTTTTGTAATACATTATAAGTACATGCATTACAAACCTCTGATAATTTTTAAAATAATAATGTAAGCAAAGTCTTTGGAAGCATGCCACACTAGAGATTGTTGGGCTTAATATATATCACCTGGAATATCTTTTAATATGTGTCCATTAAGATGCAGCTTTCAAACCCCAATTGTATAATCACAACTGTGGATGCTCAATTGTGATACCGAAAGTGGGACTAGGATTTTCAGAGCTGAGCTTGGACTCTAAAAGGAAATGCAAGCATGGTGTACTTCAAATTAGGTCAGTAAAACAAAATAGGATACACTTCTTGTTTCTATTTTTATTCAACAGAACAATTATAAATGGAGATGCAATAGCAAATACTGAAGGCAAACACAAATGTATGCAATTTCTAGATATTCGTTTTCTAATGTTCCCAAACATAACAATTAACTGAAAGTATAGCTAAATAGGATAGAAAAACACTTATTAATATATATCTGTATAATTTCATGTAAATATATAACAAATAATTATATTTATACTAGTTTCCTCTTTAGTAAAAGCTTTCTTTAGGTCTAGTTTTCCACTTTGAAGGGGAATGAAGAAATTCATTGGAATGCAAAATTATCTAACATTGTCCAGTCATATTATCAGGTGATTTCGGAAATGTGTTCAGAGAACAGCACAAGGTAGACACACTCAATATGCTGGTCAATGCACAGAAAATCTGTAACACATTTTGGAATATAAGCCTTTCATTATTCTTATGTCACATTCTATTTTCTCTTAGATGCTCATGATAAAACTTGAAAACTATAAAAATATATTTGAGCAATAGAAAAATCCAAGTTAAATATTGCCATTTAATTAGCATCAGTTTATAAAACTTGAAATCAATATGCATGATTAACATATTTTCAGGAAATAACCAATGTCACCACAATAAATTAAAAAAATAAATAAATAAAATTAAAATATTTTCAGTAAAAATAATTTGTAAAATTTTCATATAGTTTTAAATTAGGACAATACATTATATTATATACAGTGCATGAACATATACCATACATAGCATACTATACAAATATGAACATGCATCAATGCAATAACTTATAACTATTTTTATTTATAATGTTCTATTAAAATAAATATGAATGCTATATACATACATGCACATACATATATATAAAACTTCCTTTCAGTCAAATGTCCAGCCTAGAAAGATATATCCATAAATTCTTGAAAAAATAATCATTTAATAAATTGATAATGTTTTTATATACCACAAAGGTGAGATACCTTATAAAAATAAACAAAAATGCATAACTAAAACTTTATGTTTAAAAATTAGATTATAAAGTTACTAAATTACACTATTACTAATTATGTGAAATATTATAAACACATTTCAGAAATTTTTTTGAAAGATTTTATTTATTTATTTTCAGAGTGAGGAAAAGGGATGGAGAAAGAAAGGGAGAGAAACACTGGTACCAGAGAGAAACATTGATTGGCTGTCTCTCACCCGCCCCTAACCAGGGACCCGGCCGCCCACAACCCAGGCATGTGCCCCGACAGGGAACTGAACCAGTGATCTTTTGGTCAGCAGGCCGGTGCTTAATCCACTGAGTCACACTGGCCAGGGCACATTACAGTTATTTTTCTAAACGAATTTTCTGTATAGATATGGAACACTTTAGACAGACTTTCTGAAACACATAATTCTCTATAATACAGTGTACTATTAAGGAAATCAAAGTCCATTACCAATTCATGGCAGATTATCAGTCAAGCCATCAAATTAGACTCATCAAAAGAATAAGGAAGGGCTTGTCAGTCTTTTAAAAGAAAGTAAGAATGCCTGTAACCTATAGATACAACTTCTTACTATCATGTTCATTCTCATAACTGATTTGCCTAATATTTTCCTAGTTTAAATAAGAGGCACAGAGAGACTTCATAAGAAATCAACGTAAGTTAACTACATAGCAAAACTATTCCATAAATCACTGTATAGTATGTAATAAATCATTTACTCTAAATTACTAAAGCAAATTTATGAAAAGGGAATTTTCCATTTTAAAGACTATAACTTATCCATAGAGATGGGGGAATTTTGAAAATAATTTTTTACAGAACGTAATTTAAATAATTGTACTTGAGGAGTCTGATAATTACAGGAAAAAAGTTTTACTGTACTATAATATTTTGATGGTCTCAGGGTTAATGAAATACTGAGATCTATTCTTACTTATCACTTAATGATTCCAAATAGTAACAATTTTTGATCCATATACCAACTATTAATACTTGCCAGGGCCACTTCTAATTAGCTGCTATATTCTAAAATATTAGGGAGATCCTCTTGTTATAATGGGGTATAAAATAAGAATAGGAAAACAAGAAAGGTTATTAAAGACTCATCTATTATTATATTTTTAAGTGTCATTGAATGCATAAAATATGTTTAATGTTATTATGAATTCTAGTAGTTTAAATTTACATAATTAGTAAGTTAATAGTGAGTTAATAAGATAGTTGACATAATAAGTATATCTAATATACATTAAAGCATGACCACTCTAGTCTTTGCTCCATATTGTGATAATAAAACTGAAAGAACAGCAGCAGCAGTGAAATCTATGTTATTAAAGAATAAATCTCTAATCTCAGGCTCTGCCTGAATTCAGATTATCTTCTACATCAGGAATACCTGGGGATGATTTTTTTCAAAACAAACATCTCTTCCTCACCCTTAATAATATCTTGATATTCTCTTTTTAGCAGGACATAACCAAGGTCATGCTTGAGAACCAGAGCCATATTATACATAGTTTTAGGGAGGAAAAAAACCCTGAAAATCCTTAAAGGTTCTATTCTAAAACTTTAAGAAACAGAAACATGACACCTGCCACATTTCTCCTGCTTCAGAATCACTGAGATCTGAGAAACAGGAGATATTAAAGAAGTGAGATACTTAAAGAAAAATATAACTGGAAGCATATTTTAAGAATACATATATTAAGAAGCACATGTGCCACAAGAGGCTTTATATATGGCTATAGGGAAAATGGGAAAGTGTAGCTGAGAAACACTGAGAAACACTGTAGCTGTGAAATTTTAACTATCACTGTAATCAAAAAAATAACATACTATGAGACCACTGGACCCAGGAGAAATGAAGACACTCACACAAAAGTGCAAAAGGCAAATGCAAGAGCTACAATACATATTCCTCTTGAAAATGACGACTTAAATAAATTTAAATGAGAGTCACAGCTGTCTTGACCAGCCATTCAATAGTGTAAGGGAGAAAAATGGATGTTCAATTATAAATAGAGAGGAATAAAAAATAAAAGGGTAATAATAAAAACAAAGGCAGAAAACATGACATATTAATAAATGAACAGAGGATGCTAAGGAGCCCATACAGCCAACAAATGCCAAAAGACATTATTACTACTCTCCCAGAATCAGAAGAATCCTCCCTGGGAGGATAAGCACAACAACTAATCAGTAGGCAACTCAAAAGCAAACTAGAATGAAGACCATACATTATCTCTAGCTACGAAGGCTAAAGACATTTCATGAAAAAATATTTGTGACAAAACAAGAATAAATGTGTTGCAAACACTACAACTAGTTATATGATATACCTATGTTAACTACACACAGAAATCTATGGGTCACTTAAAATGTTGCTTTGATTCACTGCAGCCAATTCTTTGGTTGTTGGTCTTCTGACAAGATAGAGGTGTAGGTAGATACACTTTGCCTCCTTGCACAACCAAAAGGAGGACAACAACAAATTTAGAAACAAAAAAACAACCAGAACTACCAGAAAATCGAACTCTTTGGAAGTCCGACAACCAAGGAGTCAAAAGAAAGAAACATTCATCCAGACTGGTAGGAGGGGAAGAGATAGGCAGCTGAGGTGCAGAAACCCGCAGCAAGGTGACAGCTGGTGGGCCAGGCAGTGCCACATTTGTGTGCAGATAAACCAGGAAGAACAACTTCGGAGCTAGATAGACTGCACAACTCATGGTTCCAGTGAAGAGAAATAAAGCCTCAGAAACTGTAACTTTAAAGACCTGTGGGGGCTTCAGGGGCAGGAGAAACTCCCAGTCTCACACGAGAGTTCATTGCAGAGACCGACTGGGTCCTAGAATGTACGCAAACCCACCCACCCAGGAATCACCACCAGAAGGGCCCAATCTGCTTGTGGGTAGCGGGGAAGTGACTGAAAGTCAGCCAAGAGCCAAGCAAGCAGCACTGTTCCCTCTCTGACCCCTCCCCGACAGACAATGCCACAACGCAGTGACATGGGGTGCCCTGCCCTCAGAACACCTAAGTCTCTGCCCCTTACTATGTAACAGGTGTGCAGAGACAAAAAAAAAAAAATATGGCCCAAATGAAAGAACAGATCAAAACTCCAAAAACAGAACTCAGCATTGAACACAGACAACCTATCAGATGCAGAGTTCAAAACACTGGTAAAAAGGATGATCACAGAAATGATTGAGTGTGGTCACAAAATAGAGGAAAAAGTGAAGGCTATGAAAAGTCAAATAAAGGAAAATGTACAGGGAACCAATAGTGATGGGAAGGAAACTGGGACTCAAATCAATGGTGTGGACCAGAAGGAAGAAAGAAACATTCAACCAGAAAAGAATGAAGAAACAAGAATTCAAAAAAATGAGGAGAGGCTTAGGAACCTCCAGGATATCTTTAAACATTCCAACATCCAAATTATAGGGGTACTAGAAGGAGAAGAGGAAGAGCAAAGAAAGGAAAACTTATTTGAAAAAATAATGGAAGAGAACTTCCCCAGTCCGGCAAAGGAAATAGACTTCCAGGAAGTTCAGGAAGCTCAGAGAGTCCCAAAGAAGTTGGACCCAAAGAGGACCACACCAAGGCACATCATAATGACATTACCCAAGATTAAAGATAAGGAGAGAATCTTAGAAGCAGCAAGAGAAACGGGGACAGTTACCTACAAAGGAGTTCCCATAAGACTGTCAGTGGATTTCTCAAAAGAGACCTTGCAGGCAAGAATGGGCTGGAAAGAAGTATTCGAGGTCATGAAGGACAAGGACCTCCATCCAAGAATACTCTATCCAGCAAAGCTATCATTTAAAATGGGAAGGCAGATAAAGTGCTTTCCAGATAAGGCCAAGTTAAAAGAGTCCATCATCACCAAGCCCTTATTGTATGAAATATTGATGGGACTTATCTAAGTGAAAGAAGATAAAAAACTATGAACAGTAAAATGACAACAAACTCACAACAATCAACAACTGAACCTAAAAACAAAAACTAAGCAAATAACTAGAATAAAAACAGAATCACAGAAATGGAGATCACATGGAGGGTTATCAGTGGGGAGGGGGAGGAGGGAGAATGGGGGAAAAGGTAAAGGGAATAAGAAGCATAAATGGCAGATACAAAATAGACATGAGGAAGTTAAGAATAGTATAGAAAATGGAGAAGCCAAAGAACACATATGTACAACCCATGGACATGAACTAAGGTGGGGGAAGCTAGTGGGAGGGGGATATAGGACGGAAGCGAATAAAGGTGAGAAAAAAACTGGGACAACTATAGTAGCATAATCAATAAGATACACTTAAAAATGAATAAATAAAATGTATATTTTAAACAATTTAAAAAATCCCTTGGTCATTAAATTCATGGGTTAAAGAACCAAGCAAAGTGGAACTGATATAGAAATTTCTAAAATAGACCCAATCATACATCTGATTAAAATTGTTGTCAATAGACCCAGTCACCCATTTTATGATGATGCCTTTCAACTACTTTCAGTTAAGACACACAAGTAACTGACCCATGCTACACACTTCTGCTTCATCAGTAATTGTGCCTGATTAAGCTATTTCTGGTGTCTAGAATGCTAAGTCTTATGTATGTGCTCATTGACATTTATTTTGTGTTTTTCTTTCTCAGGTTTTTTTTTCCTCCTTATTTTTTTGTTTCTCATGTGTGAACTTAGTAGCTTAAATGAGTAGACTAGTGAGATTTTACTTGTCTCCTTTAACAATTCTATGCAAAATCTCTCTTCTTCAGTTAACATACTAAGTAAAATATAAAGTCACTGTTCTTGTATTTGTATTTAAAGAATAAGTTTGTTAATTTATCTCAGATCAAGCCTATAAAATTATTTCAAAAATGCTTTTTGGTTTTTGTTTTTTAATATATTTTATTGATTATATTATTACAGTTATCTCAATTTTTCCCCCTTTGTCTGCCTCCGCCCAGTACCCCTATACCTGCCACCAATCCCTATCCTCCAGTTCATGTCCATGGGTCATGCATGTAAGTCCTTGGTTTCTCATAATTGGAGTAAATGTTCACATTAAAGCAATAAAATTGTTTTCCTTTAGAAAAGTTCCTAGAGTACTCTAACAAGAATAACAATCTTAAGAAATATGTCCAGAATATACTAATCGAAATTCTATACATGCTTGTGTAGAATATAAGGAAAATCAATCTAAGTTGTTAAAGAAAAGAACAAAAAAAATTTAAATAAAAATTGAAAGTGCAGAAAAAAGTAGTCTTTTATGTTCTCGGTATTTACATTCAAAGAAAAGAAGTTCCCTTTTGACTTCAAGAATTAAAAAAGCATTCTGGATACATCACCAATTGCATATAAAGACTGACATTACTGTGATAGAAAAAAAGATTACAAAATGTTTAATGCTTTACAAAAGAAAATAGCAAGGCACATTTCTTTACTCTGTTGCAAGTATTTTTGTCTAAAGAAAGAAAAATGTAAAAGTTCATCAGCATAATAAATGTGTACACTCAACTTACTGGTAACATTGCTTTTAGTCCTGAACGGAGGAATTCATTCCTTAAATGTATTCGAAAATCAAGCTCATACGGAGAAGTGACAAGGGCATTTATGAACTGCATACAGGCCACCTGCAATAAGAAAGCAAACCTTATTTTTAAAAAATTATTTAAAGAAATATTTAATTAATGTATTCAGACAATTTTTTTCCATTTACTATAGGCATACATACATATATTATGAAAATAAGAAATGTAAATATTTATACAAGTTTAAGGATGATTATGATTCTAAAGTATAAATGACAAAATAATAAAAAAATTTAATGTGCAAAATAATTGTAATGAAGATATGATGGATGGTCACATACTTCTATGATTTGCTGAACAATATGAGGGAATATTAAACACTTTCCCAAGAAACACAAAGTTCCAAAAATATGCAAATAAAGCCCTTTAAAATGATCATGAAATGTATCGTACATATCCAGCTGTCCTCAGAGTGCACTTAGCCTGAATTTTATATGGTTATAAACACTTTCTAAAATAAATCAAATAAAGTTAAAAAAGTACTATGCTATTAAACAGGCAACAGTGATAACTCAGAGAAATCATTACATTGATTTATACTATTTCTATCCTATTATTAGAATGGACTTACACAAAAATTAGAGTATTAAAATATATGATTAAGACGAATTAATTTACTATTCATTTAATTTACTATTAATTTACGAATTAATTTACTATTCATTTAATTTAATTTAAAATGAATTAAATGAATTAAGATAAACTAGAAGGTACTGAGATACCAGTAATAATGTGCATGCATGATAAAGTAAATATAAGGGCTTCTGTTCAAGTGAAGGTGATTCATTAATTATACTGACACTGGAAAATGGGTTTCGCTTTTCTTACCTTCTTTTATTGAGGTTCTCTACTATAAAAGGGGAATTATTTTCTGGTAATTGCAAGCTAAAAGGTAATTATCAAAATGCTAATTGCCAGGTGTTCCATATATTATTTGTTAACAGCATTTCTAGAAAATGCCTCTCAAGTGTACAGCCACTGACTAATAGTTTCACTGAAGAGCTGCATGTTTAAATGGATTATTTTTTAAGATCTTATTTATTTATTTTTAGAGAGAGGGGGAGGGAGGGAGAAAGAGGGAGAAAAACAGCATGTATGGTTGCCTCTCACATGGCCCTCACTGGGGACCTGGCCCGCAACCCAGGCATGTGCCCTGACTGGGAATCGAACCGGGACCCTTTGGTTCCCAGCCCGCGCTCAATCCACTGAGCTACACCAGCCAGGGCTAAATGGATTATTTTTAAAGTATGTGATGACCAGTGGAGTGGTCAAAGAGATGAACAACTGCAAGGAGACTCCCAGAAAATACCAGATTTTGTAAAGATGTTTAGTATATATAGAAGAGGACACAAGTAAATCAATAGTTAGTATGGGCCCTACTCTATCTGCTTAGTGTGCCCGAGACCCTGAGGCCTCTTCTGGGCTGGGACCCTGACCTCTGTCTTCTCCCCTCTTTGGTTCCCCATGTACAAATCCAGCTGTACCTGAATATACCTACTACTGAATGTCCTTCAGGGACCAGAGACTGATCAGGTAACCCTCTAATCCCCAAGCCTCCTTTCCTCCTCTGAACTACAACCAATCTGAGGCTGCCAAGATTAAGTAAGCATAGAGACCAGGAGTTGGCAAACTACAGACCATGGGCCAACTGCAGCCCACAGGCCTAATCTGGTGTGCTGCCTCCTTATACCAATAAAGTTTTATTACCTCACAAAAATATTATGGAATAAAAACATTAGCAAAAATATATATTTCAAATGTATTTTGACTCTACTTGTCTAGACCTATTATGATAATTAGTTTTTCAAGTACAGAGAAAAGATTAAGAGGTATATTACTTCTATTTTTTACATCTATATCTTATGCATTTGCGATGATTCTTTGAAAGATGAGCACATTTGCCTCATATCCAGGTTCAAAAATTAAAAGTTACATGTTTTATAGGGGATTGCAGGGGTTGTTTCTAACATTACTAGATATCAAAATGGTAATTGAACAATGCAGTCTATTCCCTATGAATGCTCAAATGTCAAGCTAAAATACATACAACTAACTGAATATTTGCCATAGACTTGGCGTCGCTTTTTCTTTTTTTTATCCAAGCTTTTTTTTCTATTGTTGTTCTATTACAGTTGTACCAATTTTTTCCCCATTGCTCACCCAAGCCCCACACCCCCACCACTTGGCATTACTTTAAAAGACATAGCACATAAATTAATACACTTATGCCTTAATAGATACATAACTCTCCTATGTACTATAAGAAAATATTGAAGTCTTTATAGTTACAATAGACTGAGATATGTTTGTATATTCAACGTGAGCATAGCTATATTTGCTTGAGTAATCCATGTTACGTTACAACTATGACATGACCGAACAAGCCAAAGTACATGTCCAATCCAAAATTAATAGAGAGAAAAGTTGCCATCTGCTAGGATTGTTTTTGACAGAAGAAATTCTAACGTAATGGCTTGTATTAATACCCTACAAGTAAAGAGAACACTTCCATAAGAAACTAGTTAATAAGTCTTAGAGTTGTACCTTTATACAAACAAAAGTATTTAGATCAGGAGATGGTAAACATAGCAAAAGTCAATGGAATTAATGAATTTGTCAACATCAAAATATCATAGCTTCACATTTAATAAGATAAATATTGCAATGCTATTAAAAACTTTACATATAATGTGAATAAATAACTTAATAAAGAATTTATACCCATTGACTATAGTATAAAATAATTAGGAAACAGTGAATTCAGTAGTTAAACAGGTAATGGCAATGGTTTGTCAATGTACTATTTATTGTTTATCAAATTCTAAAAGATACCTAATTAATTATAAATAATATAAGACAAATAGTCATACTATCATGTCATTTTACAACATAATCTGCTAAAGCAATGCTCTTTTACAGAAATATTTATATTGTATAAATGTGGAGAACAATAGTCATCTTAATTATCTGTATTCCTTTAAAACACTATAAAATCACTGCTCTTTTCACAGGACAAACACAAAATCAAAATAATTGTCACTATGTATAACTACAAAATTAAATTTTTTAAATGTAATTAGCTTAAAGGGCAGAATATAATATTAAGTATAAACATGAAATACTCATTGTGTGAATTCTGAATTTATAGATAAATACAAACACACAAGCCATTATCACTGTTGTTATTGTTGTTTTGACTAGTTACTAGACAGTATTAGGTGCTTTACGTAACTCACTATCTAAACTCCTCCTCAGAAAAATCATACAAGATAAGTTGTTGTTGTCCTTGTTTCACAGATGATAAAGCTGAGGCTCAAAGCAGATAAATAGCTTACACAAGGTCATACAGCAAGAAGGAAACTCATGATTTTTTGATGACTTATTTATGTATTTTTAGAGAGGGGTAGGGAGCAAGAAAGAGAGGGAGAGAAGAATCAGTATGTGGTTGCTTCTCACGCATCCCCAGCTGGGTACCTGGCCTGAACCCAGCCATGTGCCCTGACTAGGAATTGAACCTGCGACCCTTTGGTTTGCAGGCTGGCATTCAATCCACTGAGCTACTCCAGCCAGGATAGGAAACTCATGATTCTAAACCATATCACTTTACTGCAAATATAGAGTAATTTCCAGCACATTCCGAATACTTCATTTACTCCATTCATAGATTCATATGACAAAAGTTTTTAAGGATAGGTAAGCTAATAAAATTTAACTAGTATATCATATTTAATACACCAGGAATTATAGCTTTGAAATTATAAATTAATTATAAAAACATATAACTATTTTCACAAGATGATATCTAGAATATGAAATAGATGAAATGGTTATATTATATTCAAATTATAACAATAAAAATTACTTGGCTATTATATCATGGAACACAAAGACATATTTTTAAAAGTGAAGTGCAAAATGATTCTACTATATATATAAAACAATGAACTACAGGCAGCATCCCATTATCAAAAATAATGGCTTCTCGCTCTCCTTTACTTACTACCACCGCACTTCTTAAGATATATGTGCACTCACACACACAAAACTGAGCCATGCTGCTCAATAGGGAGCCATCAGTCATAATTTAAATTTAATTTAATTACCATTAAATAAAATTAAAAATCCTGTTGCTTGGTCTCACTAATCACTGGTCAAGTATTCAAGAGCCACACATTGCTAGTGGCTACTATATCAGATGGTACGAATAAAGAATACTGCAGAAAGTTTGACTGGATAGCACTACACTGGAGACTTTAAAGAAAAAAGGCTTCTGGCCTACTGTGAAAAACCTAAGCTGAAAAGAAGTACAAAACTAAATAATGAGAGTTACAAGCCTGGTATGCTAGACTTTCAAGTATATAAACCTTTAAGAGTATAACTGAACCTCTCAATCTATTTTCAAGAAAATATTCAACTTTGGAGACAGATACTAAAGAATCATAGGATTTTGAAGTGATAGAGAACATAAAATACTCTGGTCCAATATGCTCATTTAAAGGTAAAGAAACTGACAACCTAGAAAGATTAGGTAATTTGTCCAAGATCATACAGCTAATAATAAATCACAAAGATGACTAGAACTTGGGCTGCATAACTTTTAGTCTTGGATTCTTTCCACTACACTACAATGTACAAATCTAGCATTGCTGAATACCAATTGTCCTTGTAGTAGAGAGAGAAAACAAGTGCCTTAATTGAATATCACAAAGTCCATTATCTAGATTCCTTCTGTTGCTTAGTTTCTCTATAATGGCTTAAGTTCAAAGTAGTCTACTCTATTTTAAATACAACTTCCATGAGAATAAAAATTTTAAGATCACAAGAAATCAGTGAATTTTCTCCATTATTAATAAATATGATAGCCTAGGACTACAATTTTGATTTTAAGCCCACTACTACTAACAAGTAGTTTGTGTATTTGCATTTTTATTAAGTAATCTCCTTACATAAGATTTCTATGATATCTATATTATCTATTAAGCATTTTCATACACATATGTATATAAAAACCACCTAATCTGTACCTGTGATAAAAACATCCAATAGCTCTGGCTGGTGTAGCTCAGTGGATTGAGCACGGGCTGGGAACCAAAGGGTCCCAGTTCAATTCCCAGTCAGGGCACATGCCTGGGTTGCAGGCCAGGTCCCCGGTGGGGACCGACCATGTGAAAGGCAACCACACATTGCTGTTTCTCTCCCTCTCTTTCTCCCTCCCTTCTCCTCTAAAAATAAATAAAATCTTTAAAAAATCCAATAATTTGTGCCATAAGTATGTACTAAACTGAATTACTATCAGTTTTTCTACCACATTATAATCCCTCCTTTACTATAATACTACATTGTCTTTCTACAATAATCATCTGCAGTCTTTAATCATAGGCCGTTACTGTCTTCACCCTGGGGTGTGGGTGTGTGGTGTGGGGTGTGGTATAGAGAGTGGAATATCACAAATGGACTGTAAACTTTCTAAGACGAGGCTCTTTATTTGTTTAGGGTTTTCTGTGTAACACCTATCTGCCCCCAATAAATTGGTTAAGATATAATAGGTGAATAGTATTTAAATATCTCAAATTTTATTGGCATGAGAGATATCATTACAAAAATAAATGGCATTCAGGCCTGGCTGGTGTGGCTCAGTGGATTGAGCGCGGGCTGGAAACCAAGCAGTCCCGGTTCGATTCCCAGTCAGGGCACATGCCTGGGTTGCGGGCCAGGTCCCCAGTGAGGGCCATGTGAGAGACAACCACACATTGCTGTTTCTATCCTCTCTTTCTCCTTCCCCTCTAAGAATAAATAAATAAAAATCTTTTTTAAAAAAAGAAATGGCATTCAGTTTTTTACGTAAGTGGTAGAGAAGGGAATATTTAAACATGGAACATCTTCACAGAATTAATGGGAAACTGCTAAACTGCTGGAACATTTTATTTATTTTATCATCTCTGAAAATTATACAAACATCTATTTTAATCACAGTTCATAGAGCTATAGAGTACAATAATTGCCAGCTCTAAGGCATTCTCTGACAGATTATCCATATTGCCATTAACTGTGACAAATTGTACTTTTAAAATTTTATTGACACTGTCACACATTTGACACTATTAAGTATTTAGTTGTTATTAACAAGGTCTTTCTTTATCCTAGCCCAACAGGAGTTAGGAAAAAACATGTCAAAATAAGTGCCAAGAAAGATACAAATGTGCAGAGCAAGTTAATTAAGTAAGAAATGGACAAGGGTTACAGGCAGGACAAAATCATGTACAAAGGTATAGAGGTAGAGGTATGAAACAGCATAAAATATTCAGGAACCTATGCACACTATGACTAGACCAAAAAGTTTTTGTAGAAGAGTAGTGGACTATGAGGCTAGAGAGAAAGCAACAGTCAGATGATGAAGTATATTGTGTGGACAAGGACCAGACTTTAATTCTAGAGGCTATGGAAAGCCTTTGCAGGATTTCGAGCACTGCTATAACAAGAATTTCATTTCTGAAATAAAACTTTGTGGAAGATGATTTAAAGGGGGTTAGAATACAGGGTGGAGATGATATGTAAGACTCCGGGGGAATAATAAAATAGTACCCTGAAGCAAATAAATGGCACCAGGAGTAGAGGAGGAGGTAAATCATACCGAGGAAGGGAAGTACAAAGCTAAGGAGGTAGAATTGGTAGAATGTGGTGACTGAGAAAATGTTGGAAAAATAGGATTATAATTGAAGATGATTATCACATTTCTAGTTTATGCTACTTGGTGGATTATGCTAAGGTTAACCAGGATTGGAAACACAAGAGAAAGGCAGGTTAAGGTTGGAGATGGGACTGAAGTGGTAAGAAAGATGAAGAAAATGAAGGTATATACACTTAAGGTCAATATTGAATTTGAAACCCAGTCAAGAGGCAGCTGAATATATGGGGTCTGTGAGTCAGGAGGAATTTGGAATAAAGGATTGAGAGCAATCCACCACACATAACTATTAGTTGATGTCGTAAGGATGGATATGGCTGCCTAAGGAAAATGTACAGAATGGGTATAGAAAAGGACCCAAGGACTTAGGACCAAGCTCTAGGAATCAGTGTGTTTAACACATTAAGTGAAGAGTCAGTCCCCGGGGACTGACAGTGAACTTTCTGTTCAGACGGCATCAGTCCCCAGGGACTGACAGTGGACTTTTCCTTTGGGCGACATCGGTGCGTGGGAACGGCAGTATCAAGGTTAAAAATAAATGTTGTAATTTTAATGAAGTTTTGCATGGCTGCACCCTTGTGAGCCTGTTTATACTGTAACTCAACACCCATCGAGTGGTCGCCAGCCCACCTCCTGAATGGAAAGCCCAGCAAAATCAGCTCCATGGAGACAGGAGATTTTAAATGCAACATAAGGTCAAAGAAAAGCTAGGAGAACTTACTATTATAGAAGTCGAGGAAAAGGAGAGCTATGATAAATTAAAAAAATGACTGCATTGTACAAATGTATCTATACAATTCCCTCACTGTATTAACTCTACTTTAAACATAGTAATAATATGCAATCGTCAGTAAGTAAAACAAGTTTCCTACGTATATTAGGTATTCATTCAACACTTAATATTTAACACATGTATTTATTTTTCCCAAATTATCTCCTTATTCATGAGTTGAAGTGTCTTGTTTTATTATAAATGTACCTCTACTGACACATGGTGAGTGATTTATCCAAAACTACTTCCTCATATGTGAAAGTATGAGTGTACTAATAGCTAAATTACAAGTATACTTAGAGCAAAATATTAATATTTAAGAACCCCTGTGGAGAGAATTAAGGTACAAAGGATCAGTGCATATATATCTGGTGGTTTGTCTATTTAGCATCATGTGATTTTGCCTAAAAATCTTCCTGAAATAAATTATATTACTGCCATATGCTTAAACAAAATATCTGAAATATAACTTATTTTTCTTGCTAACTCAGGGACATAAATAAATATCTGACTTAGTGAGGTACAATATAACACAGAGATACCCTCAGGAGCTATTGAGGTGTTTAGGGCTATTTGCTCTGACACTAAATGAAACCAAATGTTATAATTTTTGCATTCTAGTTCCAGTCTTTCATTAAGTTTCTATCTGCTCCCCCCTTGCTTTTAGTCTGTCAGTTGTCACTTCTTGATCACTGTCGTGCACCAGTCTCAAATAAACCCTCTCCCAACCTCACAGCCTGTGCATCTAGTCTGCTGTAAATAGAAAAGAAATAACTGGTCTCATTGAAGCACCACAGAAAAGAAGAGTTAATAGGCTCCACTTAAAGGCCAAAATGTCTTTGTCATCATAAGGCTAACTTGATGGATTTGGTGACATTTTATAGGCTGCTCAGATTGTTTTATTTTACTTTTGTTTTATTTCTTTTTTTGGTTCTCAGTTATGTTCCAAAATTATAAATCTATCCAATGGGCAAAGTCAGGATAAGTGAACCTATTACACATCAGTGAATGTATACTTACTGCTTTGTTTTTATGTACCATATCTAATGATGACATGCAAAAAAGTATCAATATTTTGGCATATTAGAAAATGCACTTTAAAATGTATTAAATCATGCTAAATGCACTTCTGCACACAGCTCCTGAAACATGTTAAGACATGGTACCTTTCAGACTAACAGCAGCCTGTAAAGACTCGGCTCTTTTTATAATACATCATTGGAGGTTAACTATACTACTTTCTCTTTCCGTAAACAACTACCGTTTATGTTCAGTGTGCCCTAGCTTTTCCTGCTGCAGTATGCACAAATCACTTTCAACTGTAAGTTGATTTTACCTCACTCTGCCTTCTTTTCTGAAGTGACTGGCAGACTACTCTGACCTCAATTTTGACTTACTGGAAGTCTTTCTCCTGTCTCCCATCCTACCATAATACTGGTTCCTATTTATCCTTCAAGACCTAGTTAAAGCATCACCTCCTCACTGAAGCCTTCCTAGATTTATGGAGGACATACCTAATGTGGCCTCCTTTGTGCTCACATTAAACCATTCAAGAGGAAAAGGATATAGGTATGAAAAAGTGTTGTGTTGTGTTGTCCAAAAAGTAAGATGGCTCTAATAGCAATTACTTGTATTTAAGTTCATTCAAAAAATTTTATTAAATTGCATTGTGCAAGCTGCCCTATCAGTGTGTATTTAAAAAAATCAAAATTGGTGAATGTTTGTGTAGCCTTTCGAATATTGAAGATAGAAGAAAATACAGAACATTTTTGGCATATTATGCTGTATTATTTCAAGAAAGGTAAAAATGCAGCTGAAATGCAAAAAAAAAAAAAAAGCCCAAAAAACAAAAAACAATTTGTGCGGTGTATGCAGAAGGTGCTTTGACTAATTGAATGTGTCAAAAGTGGTTTGCGGAGTTTCATGGAGATTTCCCACTGGACGATGTTCTATGACCAGGTAGACCAGTTGTAGTTGACAATAATCAAATTGAAATATTGAGTACAATCGACATTATACCACCCAGGAGATGGCCAACATACTCAAAATATCCAAATCAATAAAGTTACTGGTAAAAATTAAAAATGTGTCTTTTATTCTTTTAAGCATGCCTTATATTTTACAGAAAGAAACATATAGGCTTTTTAACCAACCCAATAATTCAAGTAAAGTGTTCTCCATTATAAAATATTCGTAGGCATTTAAAAGTCTATGGCCTGGCTGGTGTGGCTCAGTGGTTGAGTGCCATCCTATAAATCAAAGGGTCACTGGTTCAATTCCCACTGTAGGGCACATGACTGGATCTTGGGCCAGGTCCCCAATAAGGGATGTATGAGAGGCAACCACACATTGATATTTCTTTCCTTCTTTCTCCCTCCCTTCACCTCTGTCTAAAACTAAATAAAACCTTTTTTTTAAAAAAAAATGGAACATTTACACAATGAAACAGTACTTGGCCATAAAAAAATTCTACCCTTTACAACACTATAGATGAATCTGGAGAACATTTTGTTAGGTGAAATAAGCCAGAGAAAGATACAATTGTATGATTTCACCCATATGTAGAATATATTAGTAAACTGAACTAAGAAGGAAAATGGGGACAGACTCATAGATGAAGAGCAGGATGACAGCAAGTGGTGGGGGTACGTGAGGGGGTTCAGGGATTGAGCAAAAAGGACTTGTGGACATGGACAACAGTGTGGTGATTGCTAGGGGGAGGAGAGGTATAAGGGAAATAAATGGTAATGGAAAAAATACAATAAAGGTTTAATTAAAGAAAAAGAAAATGCTACTAAGCTTTAGGGAATTCAATGAAGGGAGAGTATAAGAAGATGTGTGATTTACTGTCTTATCTATTTCTTGAAGTACTGAAAGTACTTCATGAAAATCCAATCACAGGTATAAAATTTTACTTTAAAGAAGAGCTAGAAATCCTTTGTGAGAAGTTAATAACTTGTTTCAAAACATACAAAAAAAGAGAAAAAAGGTATATAGTTGCTATTTAAGAATATAATTAGTCCTGTATCTTAACAGAATTACTTCCTGAGACTGTAATAATATTTTTTAAAGATTTTATTGATTTATTTTTAGAGAGGGGAAAGGAAGGAGAAAGAGAGGAAGAGAAACAACAATGTGTGGTGGCCTCCTGAGCACGCCCTAGTGGGGATCTGGTCCAGAACCCAGACATGTGCCCTGACTGGGAATCAAACCAACGACCCTTTGGTTTGCAGCCCGGCACTCAATCCACTGAGCCACACCAGCTGGGACTGTAATAACATTTTGAGAAGTCTGAGGATAGATACTACAGAAAAAGAAAAGCCATTGTGTTAAAATATAACACTAATTATATTTTTAAATAACATATTTAAATTTTTGTTTTCCATTCTGCATTCCAAATATATTTCTGAACTTTCAGTTAATATTTTTCATTCACATGAAATAGTCCAATAAAACCCACTTAAAATTCTTGTGAGAGTAATAGGCTCTGTACACAAGGAATTACTAATATTTGTAGCTCATTAGAATAGAAATTTGAAATTGTGATTTACATATGTTTGCATCTGTATTGAGTATACAACATTATCTTGAACACCTAGCCAGATGTCTATGATTCTTCCATATGTTTACTTGTTAACAAACTGCCATTTTATCATTCCATTAAGTGTAGCTTCCTAAAGGTTAGAAAAGGTCATGCCCATCTCATTGTTGGGTAAACTACTCTGTGGCAGAGGTGACATTTTAAAAGTCAGACAATTCAGTATATCAATGTTGGCATCACAAAGACCTGATCCAAATCACAGCTCTACCACTCAATAGCCATGTGATTTTGAGTGAATGATGTAATGAAAACTTTGAATATATCTAAAAAACCTAATTCCTCCTAAACAAATTTTTCAAGACAAGTACAAACTCCTACATACGACTGAAAATCAAAGAAATTTAGTTAAGCAAGCCAACCACAGGAAGAACAAAAATTTCAAGAAGTCATCTAAAAAGTTAGTTTTCATACCTTTCAGTAGAGATACTAAATTAATTATTGAGATGCATTTCATAATAAGAAGTGACTTATAAAAAGAAAAACAATGGAAGTAAATACAGTTATTTTTTAAATGTATTAAACTGGACATAAAATGCACATCATAAAAGCATATCCAAACTGCTCAGAATAGTTGCAGTAGAACTAACAAGTAACGAATATCATGAAATATTTGGAGAGGGTTTATAGCTTTATAACACTACAGTATTCTCTTTGGACATGCCAATTTCTCCATGTGCTATAGCTTTAATATCTAGTGAAAAAAGATACCAGTAATTCATAATGTAATAAAAAAGAAAAGAAAATGTGTGTTTTACATGAGATGAGAAATTTGAATAAACACTCACTACTAAATAATAGTACCTACATAAGTGCTGCTATGAGAGTTAAATCAGGTAATAGCCACATTTTAAAATGTTTAGCCCAAGATCTCACACTGTAAGTATGGTCAATAAGTATGACTTCACACCAGTCAAGGATAAAGTTATCATTCATATGGGTCATTTCTCAAAATCATTTAATAAAAGATACTGGGTTTGTCATTTTCTAAAGAAAACATTTAGGCTGAGTCTACACAGGGCTATCAAATAGATGCTGTCCTAAGACCTGCAATTCAATCCCCACTATTCTGGTGTGTGAGACTTCACAACGCTGTATGTATGGCACAAAGTGAGATGTGTTTAGTTTTTTTAAATTTCTACAACAAGCCCACAGACATTATTAACATTTGGTAGGATGACATTGGCTGAACTGCTTGTCCTGTTGCTCTGATTACTGCAAAGACTTTAATTTCTGCAGCTTATTAATTACTAAATTTCTAACCAAATATTAATGATAATCATAATCATCACATTTATAATAATCCAAAGTACTTTCTCTAATTTTATTTTTTATTGACTGATTTCAGAGAGAGAAAGGAAGGAAGAGAGACAGAGGGAAACATTGATTTGTTGTCTCACTTATTTATGTATTCATTGGTTGATTCTTACATGTTCCCTGACCAGGGATCAAACTGGCAACCTTGGCATATTGAGACAATGCTCTAACCAACTGAGATACCAGGCCAGGGCTTCTTTTTCTACTTTTAAACAAATTGTTATTTTCACAGGCAAAATTTCCAGCTTTTTAAACACATTTTATGTATTTACTTACATACAGGGGGTAAGAGAAGTAGAAAGGGAGGAAGAGAAACATCAATGTGCAAGAGAAACACTGACAGGCTGCCTCTTGCAAGCCCCTAACTAGGACCTGGCCCACACCCTAGGCATGTTCCCTGACTGCGAATCCAACCAGCGGTCTTTCGGTTTACAGGATGACACTCAACCCACTAGGCAACACCACTTAGGGTAAAACTTCTAGCTTTTGTAAACAACTAAGCAACAAGAAGAACTTCATGTTTATGTTCCATTCAGTTTAAGTGGTAGCACAAATGTAGTTTGTGTCATACAAAATGAGTACTCAAAATATAATCTTAGAAGCAATGTAAGATAAAACTAACTCACCTGTAATTGCAAAGCTTCATGATTTTCCAATCCTTCCACAATTGGTGAAAATCGTTCTCTGTTATTTCTTTCTGCTGCTGTAGTTATAGCCCCTAAAAGTTTATCTAGACTATAGAGGAAAAAAAATAGAAAACAAGTAAGAAATACATTTCACACAGACATTGTGAATATGGGTAATTCTCTTTCAGCTTTCCCTAATTTCTTCTGGGTGCTTGATCATCACAATTAAAAAATTATGTTTCTGTCTGCATATTTCAACACATCAAATACTGAGAGCTTTAAATAATTGCAGGGCAACAAAATAAAATTCAATTTAAAAATCTTGAGGAACATATTTTTTCTGTGTGACATTTTTAAAAATATACTTAAATGATAAACATTCAAATGTAAAATTTCAGGCATTGATATTTCATGTAACAGATATTAATATCCCTTCAACACAGAATGTCATCTATAACTATTAAAACTTTATTTAAGTATAACACAGCTATAATTTTTTTTCTGAATTTTACAAGACTTTATTTGAACCAAACTAACGACACATGGTAGGGAGTAAGATCTTAAATGCTCTCCTGACTATAATTTTATAAGAAAGTGCTGGAATGAGTAAAATTTCTTAAAAGAACTTAAAAAACATTAACATTCTTTGAAAATGAACAAAAAATACCATCTGAAAGAGAAAGCCTAGGTAATTAGAGAAGCACCTAGTTCAAGAAACTGAAAAAAAAATATTGAAGACTTATTCCTATTGTACAGAGTCTAAATCAAATTAAACTCTATTTAGTCTTCTAAAAGTATATCTGACATTATAATTAAATCATAAGCATAACAGGATAGGTTGTATTATATGAATGAAGTATTGAAAAATCTGTTTGAATAGAAAAATATTTCTTACTCATATATAGACTAATTTTTTCTATAAAACCTAAGAAAATCTTACTTCTGCATGTTAACTCATTTACAATTTATTCACAGTGAGACAAGATTTAATGCTACATAATAATATTTTTTGTTTAGTGTTTGTCTTTTGCTTTCTAAGGATACTAGTCAACACTAAGCAGCATTTTATTCTAGCAGGTATGAAAAAGTCAATATATTAGAATATTCTTAAATCTTTGTTTAGGCCTGTTCTGATTTAAATTGAAATCACTGCTGACACAGCAAAGTGTTTAAAGCAATATTTTATTTCTGGACACTCTATTCTGTTCCATTGATCTATGTGTCTGTTATTATGATAGTCCCAAACTGTTCTGTTTACTATGGCCTTATAGTTATAGTTTGATACTAGGTAGTGTGGTGCCTCCAACTTTGTTCTTCTTTCTCAGCATTGCTGTTGCTATGCAAAGTCTTTCGTGTTCCATGTGAATTTTTGAAATATTTGTTCTAGTTCTGGGAAATACATCATTGGAATCTTGATAGGAATTGCTGAGTATGTATATTGCTTTACGTAGTATGGACATTTTAAAGACATGAATTCTTCCTATCCATGACACAGTATGTGCTTCTACTTATTTGTATCTTCTTCAATTTCTTTCTTCAGTGTCATAATTTTCTGAGTACATGTCTTTTACACCCTTGGATAGGTTTATTCCTAGGTATTGTATTCTTTTTGTGGCAATTATGAATGGGACTGTTTTCTTAGTTTCCATTTCTGTTAGTTCATTATTGGCATATAAAAATGCAACTGATTTATAAACTTGAATAGATACTTCTCCAAAGATGACATACAGATGACCAATAGACATATGAAAAGATGCTCAACATCAGTAATCATCAGATAAATGCAAATTAAAATGACAATCAATTATCACCTCACACCTGTCAGAATGGCTGTTATCAATAAATCAATAAACAAGTTCTGGTGAGGATGTGAAGATAGGGGAATGCTTTTGCACTGTTGGTGGGAATGCAGACCAGTGCAGCCACTGTGAAAAGCAGTATGGAGATTCCTCAAAAAATTATAAATGGATCTGCTCTTTGACAAAGTGATCCCACTACTAGGAATATGAGGTCTGCCTGAAAAAAGTCCAGCCACTGTTAATATCAGAGGAATAGTTTGTGCCACATCAAGGTAATCAGGCAGCCAAGGAGAGTAGACTGGAATGTGCATGCATGAACAATGACAACTTTGAACTAGTCAATGGGATGATGGGTGGTCATGTGTACTGTGTGCCCTCGCATTTCAAAATGATTGAGTGAGCAGAGCAATGAATCCACATCAAATTTTGTGTTAAGCTTGAACATTCCTCCACAGAAACTATTTGGATGATTCAGAAGGACAGAGCTATGGGCAACTGCTGATTGGCAGCTTCATCATGACAATGTTCACTCTCATGCATCACATTTCCTGCAGAGTTTTTTGGCAAAACATCAAATCACACAGGGCACTCAGCCCCTCTGTAACCCAGATTTGGCATCCTGTGACTTCTGGATTTTCTCAAAACTAAAATCACCTTTGAAAGGGAAGAGATTTCAGACCATCAATGAGATTCAGAGAAATATGACAGGGCAGCTGATGGTGATTGGAAGAACTGTGACTACTTTGGAGGGAACTGAGATGTCATTGTCCTATGTACTATGTTTCCTGAACCTTGTATCTTCTTCAATAAATGTCTCTGTTTTTCATATTATATGGCTACATACCTTCTGCACAAGCCCTGTATATCTGAAGGAACTGAAAACACAAATCCAAAAAAAATCATAATCATGCCTATGTTCATTGCAGCAGTATTTACAGTCAGCAAGATATGGAAGCAGCCCAAGCGTCCATCAGTAGATGAGTGGATAAAACAACTATGGGACATTTACAGTATGGGATACTACTCAGTTTAAAAAAGAAGAAAAATTTAGCCTTTGTGACAGCATGGATGGACCTGGAAAACATTATGCTAAATAAACCAAGCCAGTCAGATAGACAACTACCATATGATTTTAGTCATATATGGAATCTAAAGAACAAACTGAACTAACAAGCAAAACAGACACAGACTCACAGGAGAGCAGAATGACCACTAAGGAAGGGAAGGTTAGGGAGTAGAAGAATTGAGCAAAAACGAAAAAGGACTCATCGCATTGATAATAGAGTGGTTACTGTGTGCGGGAGAGGGGTGTAGATGGACTAAATGATAATGGGAAAAGTACAATAAAAAATAAAAAACAATTTAATAAAAGAAGAAACACTTTAGTCCATGCCCTTCGCAGATACTCATTGTTTATCACAGTACTTTCTTCTTAAGTAGACATATTATTGACATCAAACCTAAAATTTTGCTTGTCATTCAATATTTTTTCCATAAGTAAAAATGATATAATGCATGGTCAGCAATGACTTGCTAAAACTGGCATTTCTACATACACTGAAAAACTAACAACAGCCCTATTATTTCTTTTTAACAGGTTAGTTTATTTCATTCTACAAATAATTGCTTTATCTTTCCCATTACCATAGACAGGTAAAGTAAAATAAAGCTATAAATAATAATGCAAGATAAAAGCACTAGTTAATGCAGTTAGTTAAGGAAGTCAAATTTTGTGATGTGCATATGTGTAGGGGATATGTGTACAGGGGTAGAGGTGATTGTGTGTATATTTTTAGCCAAAATTACTCTCTGATTTTTGTCCTATATTTTTAGTAATTGCTTTATGTAGACAAAAGTCTATTCATTCACTTTAAATCCAACTCAGAAGAATTTCCCTTTAGGATTCTATCTGTTTAAACCTACTTTTCAAAGAATCAAACAGAGCTAAAATGTAAACAGATAAGAAAAAAATGCTCCTGATTTTTTCCTAAAAATTAATATCATTTTTAAGTATATTTTATTGATTATGCTGTTATATTTTCCCCAATATTTTCTTCCCTTTATCGTCCTTCCACCCTGTACCCCACTACCCTCCAGCATCCCTCCGCACTTAGTTCATGCCCATGGGCTTGCAAGTTATCTAAAGAACCAGCACAAAAGCAGGATTTCTTAGTTTCTCAAGTGTCATTTTCCATGCAGTTAATATAATAGCACAGCGATACTTACATGCTCTCTTCTCCAATAATGCAAATAGCAGAGAGGATTTTTACTATTTCAGTCATCATGTTGGGTTGTTTGGGGTCAATTGCTCTTGCCAATAGTAAAAGACTTCTTTCATCTCCGAGAATCCTTTGTAATCCAAACTTAAAAAAAAAAGTACTCTTTGATTGAAGATGTCTTTAGAACATATCTTTAATTTTAAAAAGCTATTTGATACTGATTTTCTCAAAACCCATACCTTCACAATGAGATTCTACCTGATTATATGAATGTTTTTCACAAGCAGTTATTTGTCTTTTTTTAAGATTTTATTTATTTATTTTTAGAGAGAGGGGAAGGGAGGGAGACAGAGAGGGAGAGAAACAGCAATGTATGGTTGCCTCTCACATGGCCCTCACTGGGGACCTGGCCCGCAACCCAGGCATGTGCCCCGACTGGGAATCGAACCGGGACCCTCTGGTTCCCAGACAGTGCTCAATCCACTGAGCTACACCAGCCAGGTCTGTCTTTGTTTTTCTTATTTGAAATGACTATATCTTGGAATTTATGGCCCTTGATCAGAAATGATCTCCATTAGCCTGCCTAAAAATTCCATAAAGATTTGGGAATGATCAGTATTTCTTCAACAAAGAAGAACATGTAAAGTATATACTGATAATGATTCTCTAAAGTAATTCTACTTATGTCACTGGGTCTCCCTGAAGATATCTACAATTTATGGATAAATTATCCAATATGTCTGTATGAAAAATTAAGTTGAACAGAAAGGGTAAAATGTTGAAAAGCTCTTTGTACACTATATGCCAGTTTAAGCAATAAACCTCTGTACATATGTTCCTACACTTTCTGTCTCTTACCCTCCCCCTTTCAGACAGCTGTGCTGCATTCCAAAAGCTGTGAACCTAAATAAATGGCACCAGGATTTCAGTTAAGTGTCACACTGAACTAGGCAGAGAAGACACCAATTTTATTTATTTTCTAGTCTTGAATATGTGTGCACAAGTGTGCATTATAAGAATGAATAGCTTAAGAAATTTTAAAGAAAACCCACAAGTTGGGTTTTCACTACAGTAAGAATGTAATGTTTTCTTTGATCTTTGTCCCGTAAAGTATTTCTCAGATTTCTTATGAAATACATTTGCTTATTTTAATGGTAAAATCTGACAACATTTTCTCAGAGTAAATTGCTATTTCAAGCTAACCTTTAGTTAAGTACCAAGCATAAAAATATTTTCATGGTTGCTAATTTAACTTCTAAAAGAATCCATGGGGAAAAATAGCTAAAGCTCTTACATGTAACCTTACCAAAGGTCAAAATAATTAAGGAAATACACAGAGAAAAAAAAACAAACCAAAAAAAGGAAATTGAAGAGATAAAAGTTAAAAGAAGCAAAGAAAACAGAAGGGATATGCATGTATAAAGGTGGCTAGTGGATAATAAATAGTAAGAAAAATAAGTGAAAAACACAGGTGTAAAACTGAGAGATCTATGATTACCATGCAATTACCAAACTTAAAATAACAAGTTTAAAAATCAGTTAGACTGAGAGTGAAGTCATTTTAAATTTTTAAATTTCCACTGGTTGTTTAAAAGTATTTTCTAATGTGTGGGGAAATACTGAAAATAAAAATGAAGATATGAGAAATGATGAGAAACCATATATCTAAACATCAGAGCAATATTACAGCAAAGGGAGTTAAGAAGACATGGGTGGCTTTTTATGATCCTATTCTGATATGCATTATATAAGGAAAACGAGTTTTTGATGTAGGTAATATAAACTCCCAGGGTCCAACAAATTTGATGTTTAAGTCATTGCAGATGAAAATTTCATTCTTTGATCATGACAATTTATTTCAACATGAAACATATATCACTGTGTATTTTTATTTTGAATACACAGTTTCGGCCTACTGTTTCATAGGCCTGTAATTTAAAAGATCCACCATTTATCCACATTCTGAGCCTTTATGTGCAAGACATTAACTTGCCCTTAACTAAAGCTTAACCTTAGTTAAGAATAATCTAGGTCAAACCACCACGTTCATACAGAAAATAATACAATTATTACAATAGCCAGGGGGGAGGGGACAATGGGGAGAAGGGTTTTCAGGAATCACTATGGAGGGCACGTGGACAGAACCAAGGGGGAGGAGGGAGGCTGGGGAGGGGAGTGGGGTTGGAGGAGGCGGGAGGAGGGGAAGGGAGAGGATGCAAATAACTGTAATTGAACAACAATAAAGTAATTATTAAAAATAATACAATAATAAATAATAATGCAAGAAAAAACTGTTTTACCTACTCACAACTGTAAACCTACTTTTGCCCCACCCTGTATATATATACTTGCACATAATACCATATACTTATGAAAGTGTTTGCAGATTACTTAGACAACCTTACTGTATTGGTTATTAATTATAATTCACATTTGGCAAGTTTTTGTTTACTGTCATAATTATTTATCTCTATTAATAGTTGAGATTATTAAAACACCATCTGAAGAGAATTATGTAATTAGCCAGTGGTATTTTATCTATACAAATGTAGAGGAAATCATTTCTAAGACAATAACAAAATAGTTTATAGAAAAACTATTACTTCATAACCTGAGCAAAGACTACTTTGAGAAAAACCCATATCTAGACCTACTGAGTCCTTTACAATGCCAAAAAATAAAAAAAGAAAAAGAAAAAAAAACTACTGTTTTCTGGAAATGTCTTTTATGTATGTTAACTGACATTAATTGCACACAAAAGAAAGAGGATTCTTAATCTTATGTTCTTAATGAACAAGTCAAACCATGGCTTTAAATTTTCCTTTTCAAAGAAAAAAAAACAGTCTCTAAGAAAATGGTATTCAAGTATGACGTTTAAATGTTTCTTCCATCATAAAAGAAAAAATAGTATTATCTAATTTGAGAAGAAGATTTATGTTTCCATGATTGTAAAACCCTACCAATAAATATTTTGTGAATCGAAATATATTTTAAATACTATTTAAATGAAACATGATGATTTGCATCATAAAGACGTGTTGATAAACTGAATAAGCACACACTATTTTGTGTTTTTCATACTTTCATACTGTTGGGTAATTTCTCACCTTTTGTGACAGAGGCAGAAATAAATACTACTTACCTTATTATTCATAAAGGCTTTGAGGCACTGAATAAGTTTATATTGATTCTTCTTGTCGATATTTTCTTGCCTGAATAAAAAAAAATATATTATCTTGTGCCTAAACATTTCCCCTTTCGTGATTTTTTCATGTTTATTCTTACTGTTTCTTGTCCAGAAGCTTTTCCAGCACATCCAATAAGAGTCCAAGACCTTCATGTCCAAAGTTGTTAACCCAGCTATGAAATAAACAAACAAAAATATGTATAAGTATGTTTGTAAATTGAAACCATAAAGTACCTAAAGTGAAATTTTCATTTTTAAATATGATAACCCTGACTTTATATTGCTTGTCATTGTTTTTTCTAACCCAATTGCTTCAGCGATCCTCTGTGAGGATGACTCAAGATCTTTACCTCAATCTCAGACTTCTCTTCACATTTTAGATTGCCCATTCCATAGCCTTCCCTTGGCTGTTTCCCCAGCAGCATATACTTAAACCTGAATTTATAAGCTAAATTTATCTTCCTCTGTGCCACTGCTTCCCTACATCAATCCCTCTTCCATTCTTCTATGTTATGTTTATAACACGACTACCATTTTAAGCATTCAGACTTCAAATACTGGCATAATATTTGACCCCCACATCTCTTTGACCTTGCATTTATTCTGTTCATTTATTCAATAAATATTTATTGAGTGCTTATGAAGTACCAGCATGTTCTAGTTGACAGAGATAGAACAGGCAACATAACTAAGTCCTTACCCTCATATAGTTTACATTCTCAAAAGAGGAACACAGATGATAAACAGATAAATATATAATAAAATGTCACTGTGTTGGTGCTAAGAACAAAAATAAACTTTGGTAAATGAAATAAGAATTGACATGTTATCTTTTAATGCGTGTGGTCAGGGAAAAATTCATTGATAAAGTGGTATTTGAGCACAGCCTTGAAGGAAATGAGGACTTCTCCAGTAGAAGGAATAAGCACAAATCAGGTAATGAGGTGGTGGCTAGTGTGCTTGAAAAATTCCAGGAACTGCAAGGAGACCTGTGTCTCCAGGGCTGGATACGTGGGCATGGATGAGCAGCAGGAAGTAAGCCCCATGTGTGTGGTAGGAGACTAGAAGACTGATCCTGTAGAGCTTCCTTTGACTTTTTGTTATCTAGTCATGAATATTCTATTCTAGAATGACGCCCATACATGCCTTGCCCTCCTTTCCACTGCCTCTACTAACATTCTAGTTTGGCCCTAGTTACCTTTCCATTAATATCGCAGGAGCCTCCCAACTAGGGTCTCTGCAGCTTCAATTGTTTTTTATTCATTTTACAAAATACTGGACTAGATTGGACATAACTAGTCTTCTGCCCTTTTTCTCTGGACTACCTAACACATTTCAAATCCAGATTCTGATCTAGTATCAATCTACCTTCAAAGCCTCAGGCCTTACACCACATGTTCCAGTAAATATCAGACAAATTTGCTTTCCTGATATCCTTCCTGCACTTGTCTGCATTATTTAATGTATGGTACTTTCCAGAAGTTAGCCCCAACTCCATCACTCCAAACCCTTCAAGGCTCAAATTGACAGTCAATTACCCCATTAATGTTTTTTTTCTCATAAGCCTTCCATCCAAATATGAGTTATTTTCCTTTGAACAACCATGTATCTTTATCTCTGATTACTTAGTCATGCAATTCTTAACACATGTGCCTTACATACCTTTTTGTATTAAAAATTCTCTGAAGATAGCTATATTATCTCATTTATATTTCTGTCTACCATAATACTTAGCAGAGTAACAAATCAACAAACAAGTGCTGGAGAGGATGTGGAAAAAAGGGAAACCTAGTGCACTGTTGGTGGAAATGCAGACTGGTGCAGACAGTGTGGAAAACAGTATGGAATTTCCTCAAGAACTAAAAATGGAACTTCCTTTTGACCCGGCAATTCCACTGCTGGGATTATACGCTAAGAATCCTGAAACACCAACTCAAAGAACCTATGCACCCCAGTATTCATAGCGGCACAATTTACAATAACCAAGTGCTGGAAGCAGCCTAGGTGCCCATCAGTAAATGAATGGATCAAAAAACTGTGGAGCATTTACACAATGGAATTCTATGCAGCAGAAAGAAACAAGGAGTTCCTACCCTTTGCGACAGCATGGATGGAACTGGAGAGCATTATGCTAAGTGAAATAAGCCAGGCATTGAAAGACAAATACCATATGATCTGACCTATAAGTGGAACCTAATCAATGAAACAAACAAGAAAGAGAAGTATAACCAGAGACATTGAAATAAAGAACAAAATGACAATAACCAGAGGGGAGGTGGGAAGGGATAATAGGGGGAAAAACGGAAAGGGTCGTCAAGCAACAAGTATAAAGGACCTATGGACAAAGCCAAAGAGGAGTAGGATTGAGGCTGGGAGGTGGGAATGGTTTGGGCAGGAGAGAGCGGGGTGAGGGGGGAATGGAGACAACTGTACTTGAACAAAAATTAAAAAAAAAACCATCTACTCAGGTCTGGCACATGAATGCAAACACAAGAGCCATGGGCATTTGAATGTCTTTGAAAACTATTCATCTTGTTAGATTAATGCATGAACTATTTCTGACCAATTAAATGTATCTATTAGACATAATACTGTCATTTCCAGACATTTGCCTATATTTCTTTGAAGCACAATATTCACTTTCCACTTATTTCACCTGATCATAGAAAGGTGGAATATGTCAATTTTACAGCCCTGATTCTGAGTGGTTTTGACTCCAATATTGAGATAGATAGATTCAAATGTCCTTAGAAAACACCAAAGAGGACATTCCATCTTTCTCTCTATACTGTTATTTGCTTAAGAGGGTTTTATCTGGCTACATTTATTCTCCCCATCAGGTATCACTGGGAAGATCCTGCTGTCTCATACTACCTACACATTTTTAAGACTTCCTCACAAAGAGAATTTGTATTCTTTCTAGCTGTTCATATAATAAGAAAATAAATTCCTCTTACATATTCACAAACTGTGAATACCTGAGTTCCTTATATATTAAAATTGATTTCTTAAGCTCTCAAAACTACTTTGGAGACAGTCGAAATGGCTCAAGTCCAAATCGTTTAAAATGTCCAACAGGTTACAGAAAAAATATTTTCTTCTCTTGTGTTCCTTTAAAAATTATTGTTAAAAAAATTTAAGAGATGGACCTAGTCATATTTTAAATTTTCTTTATAGGTTTTAGGTTGTGAATCAAATTATGTTAGGACATTAACTAAAGTTGCCTCATTGTAATATAACTAGTCAAACTTATAATAAAATATTAACTTTCACAAGACAAATGTATTGGTTCATTTTCCTAAGTGACAGTTAAAATTCTATCACATATTCCACAGGACATCCAATTTCTTGTAATTTAGTAGAATTTTGTTAAAATGGAACTACTCCAAGAAATCATATTCCTAATCTGTAAACACTAAAAATGAAACAGAGCTGATATCAAGTTTATCTCTTGTGCATAAGGTAACAGGTTCTTTGAATGCAAGCAGGAAAACAGAGAGGCATTAGAAAATACCACCCATGCATTTCCATTTTTTCCTACCAATTTGCATGTTATACTGTCTGATTCTGATGGGCAGCAGAGAAATTAAGAATTTTCTTTCACAGTAGCAGGGACAAGGAGAGTTGAAGGGTAATTACGATTTGATGCCTGAACAACAGAAATGCAACAGTCCTTCTCCCCTACCAGGTGCAGTTCCAAAAATATATAATGAAAGATTCATTATACAATGTGATAGATACAAAGATCCAAGAAATTTAATGTTCACAAACTGCAGAATAACTGCAACCAAACCCAAAAGAAGCATTTCTTTGGAACCTCATTATGGATGCAAAATATCTCAGGAAGTCCAAATGTTTTACTGTCTCAGAATGTGATGTGTATAATTGTTCTCTATTTTTCTGGCTTGCTTTTATGTAACACTTTAAAGTCCCTTCCCCTATAACTGAAAAAGATACTGTGGGAATTGTGTATGTGCCTGTGTACGCATACATGCACCCTTAACCACAGCTAAATATCTTAATATAATCACCTTTAATAAATGTTTTCCAAAACATAATCATTCTACAATGAACAGTCAGAATCTTTAACAACCATACATTAAACCTGGGAATTGTTAAGGCTTATCTAAGCCAAATTAAGCAAAATATGCTCATTATATTTCTCTTCCATGGTGATATAAAACCATCTAAAACAAAGTAACAACAAAACAATAAATAAACATATACATGACTTATAGATAAAACCTTTATAGGACTATAATGCAATATCATACCAAGAAGATATTAGCCACCAACTATAGTCAACCTGGCTTGAGCTCATTTGCAGAAAAATCTAGAAATATAGCTATTCTTAAAAGATACATATTCATATATGGTAAGTCTTTGAAAATATACAAATGCTTTTGAAAAAAAGCATAATGTTTTCATTGCTGAAATATCTTTGATCTTCTTCAAAATTGCAAGAACTTTCTTTTCCATTGCAATAGTTAAAAACCAAAACAAACATTAACATTTAAATTGACAACATGGTTTTGCCTTCATTTACAAACAAACCTCACTGAAAGAACACACACTGAGCACAGTATCTTTAAAGTTGAGAAATCAAAGTAAGCTACTCCATATTGTCTCTTTCATCTTACAAATAAAGAAACAAGAGAATTTTATTGACCTGTCTTAGGTCATACAGTTTGTTAATGGCAAAACTATAATTGAAAACTGCTACTCCTCAATCCTTATGTACCTTGTATTCAACATATTATCAGCAATTAACATAAAAATAATCAATTAGCCCTGGCTGGTGTAGCTCAGTGGATTGAGCGCGGGCTGGGAACCAGACAATCCCGGTTCGATTCCCGGTCAGGGCACATGCCTGGGTTGCGGGCCGGGTCCCCAGTGAGGGCCATGTGAGAGGCAACCATACATTGTTGTTCCTCCCTCTCTTTCTCCCCCCCCTTCTCCTCTCTCTAAAAAATAAATAAATAAAATCTTAAAAAAAATCAATTACTGGTTACAAGTGTTTGGGTTATTTTTTATTCATGAGGAATAATGGATGAAACTGACAATTTATAAAAATACCACCAATGTGTATAGTCAGACGTAAAAGCAGTGCCAGGGAGGGTTTTTTTATTATTAATTATTATGAATTCTATCAAGACAAGGGAAAGTTTAGATACTAAATAACATTGGAGATTTCAAAAAATGTACTTTCTTTCTGCTTCCCATATACAATTAAACAAAATAACTACTTGTTCAGCATAGATACAGAGCCCTATCATACTCCAATTCATTATTATAGATTGTAGACACACCAATGAAGTATAGATCTACATATATTCACTTCAAAAATTTTAGCAAATGTTAGTTGATATATGGCCTGACACAAAATACAAGTATTAGGAAGCACCTGTACAAATAGAGCCATTCAATTTTTTTGAGAATAATAGTTTGAAGTTTACAAATATGTAAAGAATAAACAGCATGCTATGAACAACAATGGGTCAAGGAAGAAATTGAGAGAACTAAAAAATACCTTGAGAAAAATAAAAAACAGAAATAGAGCAAAAGTTACAAGACACAGGAAAAGGAGTTCTAACAGGGAAATATATACTGATAAATGCCTAATACACACATGCACACACACAAATAAAACAAGAAAGGTCTGAAATAAACAACCTAACTTTACACCTCAGAAACTAGAGAAAAAGGAGTAAACAAAGCCCAGTTAGTAAAAAAAGAAAGAAAATAAAGATAAGAGCCAAAACAAAGTAGAGACTAAAATGAAAGTAGAAAATATCAGTATAACTAAGAGCTGTTTCTTTTGAAAGATAAAATTAACAAACCTATAGCTACTTTCACCATGAGAAAAAAAAAGAAAAAAGAAGAGAGAGGATGCAAACAAAATCAGAAATAAAAGACAATATATTACAACTGATAACACAGAAATAAAAAGAATCATCAGGGACCATATGAACATTTTTACACTAACAAACTGAAAAAACTAGAATGAGTAAATTTCTAGAAACATACAATCTACCAAAATTAAATCATGATGCAATAGAAAATCTGAACATACCTATTATTAGTAAGGAGATTCAATCAGTAATCAAAAAAACCTCATTATAAATGAAAGTCCAGGACTAGATGGCTTCACTAGTGAATTCTATCAAACACTAAAAGAATACCAACACTTCTAAAATACTTTGAACAAAAACAAATCAATATATAGAAGGAAATTATTACAAACAAAACCAGCAATAGGCCAAAAACAAAAGTCAAACAAGGACACCACAAGAAAATATCCCTGATGAACAGAGATACAAAGATTCTCAACAAAATATTAGCAAAAAAATTTCAACAATACATTCAGAGGATCATACACCATGATCAAGAGGAATTTATTCCAGGTGTGCAAGGATGGTTCATCATCCACAAATCAGTCAAAGCGATACACTGTATTGATAAAATGAAGGATAAAAATCATAGGACCATATCAATAGATGCAGAAAAAAAGCATTTGACAAAATTCAACATCCTTTTATAATAAAAACTCTCAATAGCTCATGCATGTATAGAGAAAATGTACCTCAGCATAATACAAGCTGTACATTACAAGCGAACAGAAAATATGCTCAATGGTGAAGAGCTGAAAGCTTTATTTCTAAAATCAGGAATAAGTTCACGATGCCCACTATCACCACTTTTATTCATCATAGTATTGAAAGTCTATTAGGGCAATTAATAGACAATTAATTATTACCCAGGGCAATTAGGCAAGAAAAATAATAAAAAGTATCTAAATCGGAAAGGGAGAAGTAAAATGGTCACTGTTTTCAGTTAACTTCATACTATATATAGAAATCCCTAAAGACTGCATCAAAAAAATTAGAATAAACTAATTCAGTAAAATTGCAAGATATAAAATGAAATGCAAAAATCTGTTGCATTTTTATACATTAATAATAAACTATCAGAGAGAGAAATTAGGAAAACAACCCCATTTACAACTACATCAAACAGAATAACAAAGCTAGGAATAAATTTTACCAAGAAGATAAAACACCTGCATATTGAGAAAGACAAACATAAATTTAAAAAAAACTGGAAAAGACACAAATAAATGGGAAGATATTCCATGCTTATGGGTTGGAAGAATTAGTATTGTTAAAATGTCCTTACTCCCCAATGCAATCTCTACAATGCAATTCTTATTGAAATTCCAATGGCATTTTTCAGAGCAATAGGAATAAATAATCCTAAAATTTGTATAAAACCAAAAAAGACCCTGGTTAGCCAATTTTGAAAAGAGAAGACAAAACTGGAGGCGTCTTATTTCAAATTATATTACAAAGCTACATTAACCAAGACTATGGTATTAACATAACAAACAGACATACAGATCAATGGAACAGAATACAGAGCCCAGAAATAAACCTGTGCATTGCATATGCTCAATTAATTTACAATAAAGGAACAAAGAATATATAATGGGGAAAGGACAGTCTCTTCAATAAATTGTGTCGGGAAAACTAGTCAGTCACATGCAAAAAAATGAAACTGGACCACTATCTTACACCATGCCAAAAAAACTGGGACAACTGTAATAACATAATCAATAAAATATATTAAAATTTAACTTAAAATTGGTTAAATACATGAACTTAAGACCTGAAACTGTAAAATTCCTAGAAGTAAACAAAGGCAGTAAGTTCCTCACACAGGTCTTGGTGATGATTTTTTTAATTGGACATCCAAAACAAAATTAATAAAAGCAAAAGAAAACAAGTGGCACTACATCAAACTTAAAAGCTTCTGCAGAGCCAAGAAAACCATCAACAAAATGAAAAAGCTACCTACTGAAGAGGAGAAGATATTTTCAAATCATATGTTGATAATAGGATAATATATTAAATATATAAAGAAATCATACAACTGAATAGTAAGAAAATTGATTTAAAAACTGGGCAGAAAATCTGAATACCCATTTTTCCAAAGAAGACATACAGAGGACCAACAGGTACATAAAAAGATGCTCAAATCATTAATCATCAAGAAAATGCAAACCAAAGCCACAATGAGGTATCACCTCATACCTGCTTAGACATTATGATACATCCTGTAAGTGGATATTAAGAAAAAGACTAGTACTAACAAGTGATAGCAAGGACACAGAGAAAAGTGAACCCTTGTGCACTGCCTGTGGAAATATAAATTAAGTAAAGCCATTATGAAAAGAGTATGGAAGTCCCTTAAAAATTAAAACTAGAACTAACATATGATCCAGCAATTCTACTTCTGGGTATTCATCTGAAGAATATGAAAACACTAATTCAGAAAGATTATGCACCTTTATGTTAACTGCAGCATTATTTACAATATCCAAGAATGGAAACAACCTAAGTATCCATTGAGAGATGAACGGATATGCATACACACAGACATACATACACAGAAATTATTCAGACATAAAAAGGAAAACAATATCTTGTGATTAGAAATGGATGGACCTTGATGGCACTACACTAAATGAAATCAGTCAGTCAGAGACAGACAAATATATGATTGCTCTTATAGGTGAAATCTAAAATACCTATCAATAGATATAGATGATAGAGAAGATAGATAGATAGATGATAGGTAGGTAGGTAGGTAGGTAGGTAGATACAGAGAGATCATAGATACAGAGAACAAATTAGTGGTTGCCAGAGGCAGGGATGGAAGGTGAGAGAAATGGGTAAATAGTTGTTTTGTTTCCTTGTTTGAATACATTCAATAAAGAAAAAAAATCAATGTAAAGCCCTAACCACAATGTAAAAGAAAGAAGAGAAAGCTAACTTAAACTTAAACACAGGCATACCTCATTTTATTGTGTTTTGCTTTACTGTGTGTCACAGATACTGCATTTTCATGAACATAAAGGCAAGACACCATGAGCAACGAGATTACCACTCTCTGCAGGTTCACACAATGATTAGCATTTTTTAGCAATAAAACATTTTAAAATCAGGTATCTTCATTGTTTTGAGACATGATGTTATTGCACACTTAACATTCATTTATAATACTTAGGTCATAACATTTATACGCACTGGGAAACCAAAAAATTTGTGACTTGCTTTATCGCAATATTCACTTTATTGCAGTAGTCTGGAAGGAAAACTGCCATAACTCTGAGATATGTCTGTAATAAGTATTTCTATATCTAAATGCTTGGACATGACTATATGTACTTGAGGACTGAGTTAAATAGTCGATGCTTGCACCTATATATAAAATGCATATATACATATAAAATGACCATTCATACATCAGCTACGAGTGACATACTGGTGACCTCAATTTCAAAAATGCATTGTTCTCAGCAAAATATTTTCTAAAACAGCAAATGATTCTTGTTACAAATTTCTAAAAATATATATAAAACATATTCTTCTGTTGGAAAAAAATCAAGAAAGTGGACAATTGTACTGACCAGGGTGTCAAAGATGACTCCAAATTACACACACAGGGATCTGAGCCAAAACCCTGAACAGATGGATAAGCTCTTTAAGACAAAGAATAATATATGCAGTCAAAAATAGTTGACTACTATTATGTAATCACAAATCTGTTGTGGGTTCACAAACTAAAAAATCCAGTATCATGTATCCAGCATGTTGCTTGTATCCCCACTGTGCTATTTGATAATTCATATTTATCTAGCATCCATCACATCATAGGTTCAGAAATTTCCTGCCACATATTTAAAAAATAAATATGCATACATAATTTATTCCTACTCCTCAAAGTTAATTCCTCTATAGCTGTCTATTTTTAAATGTATTACTCCAATTTTTCAAGATCATTTGAAAGAGTTGAGAAATGCATTGAGGTGAATGATTGCGCCAAACTATTGCCATCAGCAAATTCAGACACATGATCTCCACATGCAAAGACATTACTGTAATTTATAAACAATATGAAAATAACCAAATATGACAAAAAGCTTGCATAATATAACTTGGCACAGTATACACAGCTTTCTACTCCTGAGAGAAAATATTGAGCAAATAATCTGACAGGAAAGATTTTTTTAAGATACAAAATATGTCGTCAGGTCAGAGAATACCTGCAGGTAGAAATTCCATACCACTTATATTATAAAATTATTTTCCATTTTAATTGATGTTTATAATGCTGACCTCGATACTACAAAATTCTTAAGCATTTCTATATTTTAAAAATAATTAATGCTTCATATAGTTTTAGTGCTGGATCCATTTCAGGGTATTTTTGTTCTTTGAAAAATGCTAATTCCATATGACAATTTATGATAACTCATTTTTTTTAATCTTTTTAACCATCCAGTATAGCACTTGGTCTTCAATACTTTTTGATGAATGCTGAATGCACCAATTTAAGAAATGATCTCCAGAAAACTATTTGGGAAGTTGGTATCAAGGGCGGTAAGATACCATAGCATTTCCCCATAAAACATCTAGAGCAGTACTCAGGTAGTGCCCTCCAAAAAGAATTGGACTCAATCTGCATATTTTTAGTAATACTGTATGCTGCAGAACAGACCTAAAAAATAGGACTGGGTCAATTCTGAGTATATGAAGGCCCTAAATTCCTATTCATATGGCAGACCACTAAGCCTCTTACTTGAAGCTGATTTTGTTTTTCAAAGTACACTATAAGAGTATAATGCTTTCTATGTTCTGCCTTCCTGGATGCTATCTCAACAGATGACTTTCAGGTTCAAACTGCATGATGTGAGAGGCTATACAAGTACAGTTTTGCTAACCAGGTGGGAAGTTTCCCCAAATTAGCAGTCCATTACCTAACACCAGCTGAACAGCTGGGGTCACAGAGCAAACACAGTTACCTACTGCACAGAGATCTTTCAGTCTACCACGAAGCACACCTGCACTACAGGTACTAGCTAGAATCTTAATTGTGAATTTTCAGCTATGCAGTTACTATCAAAAGTCCAGCTGAGATGATAGATATTCCATGGGGAGAGCCTCAGGGACATTTCTAAAGTACATCTTGGCAGTGGGTTAGATTCCTGGAAGCTACATACCAGTACTATTACTCTGAGTCTTTGTAGAAACATCACAAGCCTGATTTTTTTTTAACTCAAGACCCAATGGAGAAAATGGACATGCAAAGAAATCCTCTGTACTGTATGGAAAACTATCAAAGACTCACTCTACTGTTTTGTGCAATGTCCCTCATTTAAGAAACCACAAAATAAAATTATCTGATCTTAGAATTAGGAGGACTGTCCTTCCTGAAAAAACGGATGCGCCGCCATTCATCAGTTAACAGCTGTGTCTCTCAATATTAAGCCTTTTTTTCTCCCCTTGGCTGCAAGGAAACTTGGAACTACAATACTTTATACTCAAACCATTACCAGGCATTGTCCTAGGCTTTTCGAAAAGTGCCACCTTCCCTTCTTCTTACTTGGACCTTTTATTTTTACCCTCATCTTAACTACAAGATGAGGGTAAAAATATAAGGCAAGTGCTTTTAGTAATAGTCCCATAATGATAAGAGAAGCATGTAAAACTCTAGTATGTGTCCGAGACCTTTAGGTAATTATCTCATATAAATCAAAATAAAAATATTTCAAATGCCACATATGTATAAGATTTTTTCCCAAAAACAAATTTTCAATACACTGAAAATGCAATAAAATATATATAAAATGTTTTCAAATAAATGGAATTTAGTATTCTACTATGTAATCCATTTAATAAGCAGTTTGTTTCTATTATGAGAAATAATATTGGATATGCCCTAAAGTTGTGTCGTGTGTGTGTGTGTGTGTGTGTGTGTGTGTGTGTGTTTAGGTTTGTATAAATCCTTTTATTTTGGCCTACTTTCATGGTAGATTATAACAATGAGTTTCCATTGGGAGTTAAAATTCTGGTTACTTCTACCCACCAGAATGTCATTAGATAGTCAAAGGCAGAGCCAGTGATCCTTTTAAGTGTAATCTTCAGATGACAGCTAATATGTATGACTGTATTAGAGGGCCTGTACTGTTATTTCTTGAATATCTGTGGAAATGTGGTTACTCTTAAAATTCTGCTTAACTTGGAGTGAAAGTAAATACTGGGGTGAATTTTGCTGTACGAAACGTGTTAGGACATTCGTAGTAGTTAATTTTCACTCTAATGTGTTGTCTGGAGTTGTGTATAAAAGCTGGTATTGTTAGCGTAGCATGAAGTATAGAAATTCATGTTTGTTTCTGAAGAAAACTAGGTTTAACATAAAGTATCTTAACACAGTCTAGAGAGTAATGAAAAGCCTGTTTTCCAGTGAGTGCAAGCAAGTAATGAACAATGTTTTGAAACTAAAATTATATAATAAAAAATTCAATGTCTATATATATATGGTATCAACGTAACTAAATAAGCATAGATATGGTTGTCATTAATTCAAATTATTGCCTAAGATTTTAAAAGAAAGCATAAAATTTAACAGAAGTACACTAAATTTACTATAGTCTATCCTATGTAAAAATGTACTAGTATCTTCTAAACTGATTTATGCATTTAAAACTTAAAGTGAACACATTTAAAATACGAATAGTAAACAACCCTGTATTAGTAATACTGCCTTATGAGATGTGCTCACAACTTTAAGTCTTAATCACATTTCTCCATCATAAAAAATTGTCCTCGTTATTCCATTTTTCATAGGTAGACAAATGCAAAATGTTTTAAGAGTATTTATCTGCATCTACCTTTATATTAACTTTCTAAGTAGTTCTGGCTCCTTTGACAAGTTTTTAGTAAGTTCAATATAAGTTGTTTAAATAGTTATTAACACCCATAATTAAGAAAGTGCTTTTTGGGAGGCATTCCAGCCAAGATGGAGGCATAGGTAGACACACTGTGCCTCCTCACACAACAAAAAGAGGGAAAACAATAATTTAAAAACAAAAAGCAACCAGAACTGACAGAAAATCAAACTGTATGGAAGTCCGACAACCAAGAAGTTAAAGAAGACAAATACATCCAGGCCAGTAAGTACACAAGTATAGCCAGGGCAGAGCCGGGCTGAGAGCACGCAGCAAGACAGCAGTTTGTGGAGCAGGGCAGGCAACGCTGCAGCTTTCCAGAGAGACCCGGAGCTGCAGCACTCAACAAAACTCATGGCTGGCTGACCGGGACCCAGCGGGGCTGAGAATGGTAGGCCAGGCAGTCCCTCATTCATGCACAGAAAAACCGGGAAGAAAATCTGGGGAGTGGAGCAGACCACGCAGCCTAGGGCTCCAGCACAGGGAAATAAAGCATCAAGCTACAGGTTGAAAACACCTGTGGGGGTTGAGGCGTCAGCAGGAGGAACTCCCAGCCTCACAGGTGAGTCCATTGGAGAGACTCACAGGGTCCTAGAAAGTACACAAGCCCACCCACCTGGAATCAGCACAGAAGAGCCCAATTTGCTTGTGCGTAGCGGGGGAAGTGCCTGAAAGCCAGCAAAAAAAGGAACAAGCACCATTGTTACCTCTCAGACCCCTTCCCCACAGGCAACATCACAACACAACCACATGGGTTACCCCGCCCTGGTGAACACCTAAGGCTCCGCCTCTTAAAGAAACAGGCACAGAGAGGAAAAAAAATGGCCCAAATGAGAAAGCAGATCAAAACTCCAGAAAAAATACAACTAAGCCACAAAGAGATAGTCAACCTATCAGATGCACAGTTCAAAACACTGGTAAACAAGATGCTCACAGGAATGGTTGAATTTCATCACAAATTAGATGAAAAAATGAAGAATCCACTAAGAGAAATAAGGGGAAATGTACAGGGAACCAATAGTGATGGGAAGGAAATTGGGACTCAAATCAACGGTGGGGACCAGAATGAAGAAAGAAACATTCAACGAGAAAGAATGAAGAAACAAGAATCCAAAAAAATGAGGAGAGGCTTTAAGAACCTGCAGGACATCTTTAAATATTCCAACATCTGAATTATAGGCGTACCACAAGGAGAAGAGGAAGAGCAACACATTGAAAACTTATTTGAACAAATAATGAAAGAGAACTTCCCCAAACTGGCAAAGGAAATTGACTTCCAAGAAGTCCAGAAAGCTCAGAGAGTTCCAAAGAAGATGGACCCAAAGAGGAACACACCACGGCACATCATAATGACATTACACAAGATTAAAAATAAGGAGAGAATCCAAGAGAAAAGGGGACAGTTACCTACAAAGGAGTTTCCATAAGACTATCAGCTGATTTCTCAAAAGAGACCTTTCAGGCAAGAAGGGGCTGGAAAGAAGTATACCAAGTCATGAAAGACAAGGACCTACATCCAAGAATACTCTATCCAGCAAAACTTTCCTTTAGAATGGAAGGACAGATAAAGTGCTTTTCAGATAAGGTCAAGTTCAAGGAGTTCATAATCACCCAGCCTTTATTATATGAAATGTTAAAGGGATTTATATAAGACATGGAGGGATATCAACAGGGAAGTGGAAGGGGGAGAGAGGGCGAAAAGGTACAGAGAATAAGTAGCATAAATGGTAGGTAGCAAACAGACAGGGGGAGGTTAAGAATAGTATAGAAAATGTAGAAGCCAAAGAACTTATGTGTATGACCCATGGACAAAAACCAACAGGCAGGGAATGGGGGGGTTGCAGGGTGGAGGGGAATAAAGGGGGGTAAATGGGACAACTGGAATAACATAATCAATAAAATATATTAAAAAGAAAGTGCTTTTTATTCCTCATTTTCATTATTGTCGATTAGCAATTTCATTACAATGATTATGTTAAAATGTGTATTTGTTAATACACAAGAAAAATATTTAAATCTAAAGGGAAGTTAGAAAATATCAAGTAAAAAAGAAAGATGTTCTAGAGGCAATGCAAATAATTACACATATATAAACTCTAAATAATATTTTATCTGTTTTCTCCTGCTTAAAAACATAGAATGAGGAAGCTATCAGCACAGAAAGTGAACATACATACTATGCCATGAGTATGCAGATCAATAATTAAGATTCCAAGTAAAAAAGAAAAAAAATTGCTAGTAGAGTAAAATACCCTTCAAGCAGTAAGGCAATCTCAGCAACAACTCTGCAAAGAATTCTACACAATCACAACTCTCTGACACTATTCTTCAAACCAGTATTTGCTGTTTTTTATCATGTGTTGAGTAACCCTAGTCACAATGATTTATTACTATATATTTCTTTGGATCATCATAGAATGTATTAACAAATATTATACATCCTGTAATGGGTTGGCTGGGAATAAAACTATTCAAACTCATTGGTCCTTTCTCAGCAGGCACTGCTTCCTTTCATAAAATTTAGCAAAGGAATATGAACAAAAATCTGTAAATAACAGAGTCATCATTCTAAAACACATGGACCATGGTGTATTCAGAGTCTAATGCAATTTGTGATGGCAGTCTGAGATTTGATAGTCAAAATTCATGGACTTTTAGGATGTTAACAGAGTTGTAAACATTTAATTTCATTAATTCATCATGCTACAGTAAAAAGACCATTTCATAAAGCATGCAATATTGGTTATAGCTTATTACTAAGGTTCAAATCAAACCAGCAGTTTATATTCCTGTTTGGAGGAAGTTAGCTTCCTTCTTTTTCTCTGATTACATCTAAAAATGCATGGCCACAAAATTCTGCCGTATTAATGCAAATTCATTCTCACTGCTGGAGAAGCATTGGTTTTATTGATGGTGGGTCAATATCCACATCAAATCACACATTATTGTATACAAATTACACGTATCTCCCATTATGAAACAATAAGAGGGCAACAGTGTCCCTTCCTGAGGGGAATTTAAAATCTACATAACAGAAGCAGACATACATTCATTAAATTATTGTAAAGCATAAGCAGGTACAGGTGAATATATAGAATACCAAATAATACTGAAAGAAATATATAGTAAGGGAGTGATTTGGGATATAGCCAGTTAATGGTTTATATGAGGAATTTTCAAATATTTGCCTTTAGCAGAAAGTAATATAATGAAATGACTTTCTTAGAGCCTTCATCATCTGAGGGATTAAATACCATATGGATTTAAAAATCTTGACTCCATTTAATATTCTGAAATGATTGTGCTTTGAGAATGTTTAGTGTGTGTATATTTATCATTTTAGTAGGGGCTAAACAAAAATAAACCAGTTAAAACTGTACTAGGGAAGAACATCATCCACGATAGCACAAATGCTTAGATTCTAATGCTTAGATTTTAAAAAGAGTTATATAACACATTTGGAAACTGATTTCTTCAGTATATTAAAGAAAATTATAAATATCTGTCTGACATTCATTAAATATAATATTTATAAATGCAAGAAAATAAAGGAATTCTAAGAAATCTTTCAGTCTTACAGATGAAAGTTTTTCTTATTTTTCAAAATCATTTCTAAACACTAATCTAGTTTCAATAGCAAATGTATTAAGATTGGAACTTAGCAAGCGAGAACATAAAACATAGTAGTTTAGAGTTAGAAGGCTCCAATCTTCATTTATAGTTTCACCATAACTATAGCCCAAAGAAGTCACTCACGGATTGGACTAAGGTCACAGAAAGTGAGAAATCTAGGACTGGAAATCGCACCTCATAACTGGCATTCTAGTGTGACTCTATCTTATAACAGGCTGTCTCTCACAATGTAGAACTACAGAAAATTTTTCTTTATAAAGGAAACGAGGCCAACAAAATTTAATTTCATTAAGGAGTTATATATAAGAAGAGGTCTAGAAGTAATATATAGTTCTACATTTTCAAATATCCTGAACTAATGTTTTTACCTAGGCAGAATTTAGCTTAATTTTGTTATTTCAAGGGTTTTAAGAATAACTGTCCTTTGCATGATTGTACTGTGTTGAATATCATCTACCTAGAAAGCATTATATCACCTTATTTGGAAGTAGGGTATTTACAGGTATAATTAAGGGTAGAGATAACATCATACTGGATTAGGGTACATCCTAAATCCAGTTAAAAGTGTTCTTATGCTAGACACAGAAAAGACACACAGAGACATACAGAAGATAGGACAAGGGAGACAGGTTTAGAGTTACACTGCCATAAACAAGGACTGCCAGAAGCTGGAGGTAGCAAGAAAAATCCTTGCCTAAAGCCTTAGGAGATATCTTCCTGCCAAAACCTTGATATCAGACTTCTGGCCAACTGAACTGTAAGAGAATACACTTTTTAAAGATTTTATTTATTTATTTTTAGAGAGAGGGGGAGGGAGGGAGGGAGAAAAAGAGGGAGAGAAACACCAATGTATGGTTGCCTCTCATGCACCCCCTACTGGGGACCTGGCCCACAACCCAGGCATGTGCCCTGACTGGGAATCGAAGTGGCAACACTTTGGTTCACAGACGATGCTCAATCCACTGAGCCACACCACAAAGGGCAAATTTTGTTGTTTTTTTTTTAAGTTACCAACTTTTTGTAACTGTTATGGAAGTTCTAGGAAACTAAAACAATAATATTAAATGTTTCCTGTTGAATTTCAAGGATTATTTATTATTGTATAAGCCACTATGCATTCAAGGTAATCTGTCCTTTTATAGACTTTTTTTTCTTTATTTTCTCTGTAATTCCCTTCTTGTTATATAAACTATTCTCATTCTTGATCTATTCTTACACTGGTTTCTTCCTTTTCTGATGGTTTGTTGTTCATTTTGTTGTTGTTTCATAGCTCTTGTTTGCTTATTAATTTCTATACAAAAGGAAGACTATTTAGTTCTTTGCTGTGTTAGTTTGATTACTTAATTTTTGGCTTCTATGGAGGATATTTTAAAGTAGGAAATGGTTAGATAACCTTATCTACAGTTGGTGGGTTGAAATCTGATAGAAATAGAAGGTTATGTTCAGACTATGAAATGATTATAGCATTTCTAAGGAATAAAATAAGGTGGTTTTTTTTATTTGGAAACTTTGGGATGATAAAGTGAAATAGGTTTCTTTCCTGCAGAACTTTTAGAAGCCAAAAAAAAAAAAAAAAAAAAAAAAAGCAACCACTGCTAATGCTTACTGTAAATTCCCAAAACAGGAAACCGCACTGCACCTCCAGAACTTATTTAACTATGTGATATAGACACAAACCCTACCACCATCATTTTTTGCTGTTTTTGAGAGGAAGGTTAAGGAGAGTAACCCCTTATCAGGAAAAAAAGATTTTTGAAACAGAGACTACAGGTAGATAAAAGTCCAAGGACAGACCACTGCTTGGAGGTGGCTTACTAGAAATTGGTAATTCTCAGGACACTCAAAGGAAAAATAAGGACACTGGTGCTCCTTGCTTTTTCTCTTCTTCCCAAAACACACACATATACACACAGGAACACTAGAGACACTTTGTGGTAACAATGTGATGCTTTTGCTCATTTACTCAACATGTAATGCCACAAGGAATAAAGTTAAAATCTGAATGTATAGGATGAATAAAATAACTCTTGATCTTCAGGAGATCTCCTTACAATAACTTCCCTTCTCACGTTTATTAAAGTAATTGTGCTGTCTGGTGACAAGCTCATATCACCTTCTTAGGGGAACACTCCCCGAAGTCACCCTCTGAGGTAACAGTCCAAGGCGGACAAATCCTGTACCATATCACTCTGCCACCCTCTCTTTTACCAAAGGAAATCTGACTGCATCATGCATGGTGGCCTGAAATGTGGTGTGATAAGCACTTAACCTGGCCTTCAGGCTGAGTTGGCCTCTCATGAAAAGCTTTGCCCAAGCAGAATCAAATGGGGACCTGAATCACCCCATTAAGAATCTCACCTGGGCAATACAGAGGAGGCCAGGCAGTTAATAACGGGAAAGGAAGCTGCCAGTGGGACTAATCAGGGCAATGCTCCATGGATTTCTGCTGCTGGGGTAAGGGAGGATCATGACAAAAATGATCAGGCTCTAGGACTACCTTAGGCTGTCAGATGACCTATATCAGCCTCTATGAAGCACAGCTATACAACTGTTGCTGGAATTCCTGTGAGATTTCTAGCTCCCTGTTTCAACCCAGAGTTATCCTTTAAAAATCTAGGTCAGATCATGCCATTACTCTCTCAAAACTCTCTAACAGCTTCCCAGCTCTCTCAGACCAAAAGCCAAAGTCTTTCCAATGGTTCCCAAGACTATATTCTCTGCCTCCAGCCAACTGGCCTGTTTGACATTCCTGAACGGGGCAAACATTTGCTTTTGCTGGTTCCTGTTTCTAACAACATTCCTTCTCCAGTGAACCACATAGCTCATTCCCACACTTCCTTTAGACCTCTGCTTAAATAGCATTAAAGTCAGGGAGGCCTGCACTGACCATCTGATATAAAATAGCAACATCCCCTCCCTAGCACAGATCACACCCTGACATTGTGTGTGTGTGTGTGTGTGTGTGTGTGTGTGTGTGTGTGTGTGTGTGTGTGTGTGTGTGTGTGTGTGTGTGTGTGTTTAAGTATCTGACTTCCCACCCTGGCTGGGTATCTCAGTGGGTTAGAGCATCATCCCAATATGTCAAAGTTGAGCATTCGATCCCCAGTCAGGGTACATACAAGAATCAACCAATGAACGCATCAATAAGTGGAGCAACAAATCAATGTCTCTCTCTCTCCTTCTCCCTCCCTCCCTTCCTTTATTTTTCTAAATGAATAAAAATTCATTTCAATGATCTGACTTCTCTTACTAGAATGTAAGCTCCATATGAACAAGAATAGTTTTTTGTGACTCTTATATGGGATATCCCTCTGCTATATAAAAACAAATCACATAATATTAGGTGTTATTCATTGAACTACTCCAACTGTAGGTATTACCAAAGACAACTAACTCTTAGCAGTATAATAGTAAAAACAAAATTATTAATTTATCATGTAGAAATAATGAATATAAATATTCTGTGGATGACATCTGAATTATTACAGGTATCATCCCTAATGGAGAGGGCAAATAAGTCCCAAATTTCACTATTCAGAACCATGTTATCATCAGAAAAAGATACATTTCAATGCACTAATATATATTAAGATATCACACTTCAAAAAATAAATGCATTGGCTTATAGAACATGTAGACTTTCAGATGATTTTTTAATCAGTGAAAATACAGTCTCAAGAGGTATTATAGTTTCATTAAAACTAATCTGAGTTATGGGGCTAAGTGTTCTATAACAGCAATAAATACAGTTTTCTTTATTAAACTGATAGGTGAGTTCAGAACTGTTCATATATTCTTCATAATATTTGCTGGAAGATTTCATTGTGGGTTTTTAAAATTGAAGTCAGACAAGTTTTAATGAAAGAAATAATGTGAAAATATTTAGAATGTGACAAGAGTGAAAGGAGGATCTTTTGAAATTTGTTCTTTATTGTGAGGTAGAATTAAGAACTGATTAACAGCCCAGGCTCTGGAGATAACATTGTCTGAGTTGTAATCTCAGCTCTGACACTTAGCAGCCATGCACCATTAAAATGGAAAAAATTACCAAAACTTTCTGAACCTTAATTTTCTCATGTATAAAATGAGAACAACAGTAATACTACTGATAAAGATAACCTGGCTGAATATATATTTCAAACTCTTAGAACATTTCCTGGGGGATAATAAACACTATAAAGTATTCCTTGTTATTGTTTTTAAATGTTTTTAAAGATATCAGTAGGACATCCAGGAAAGCATTTAGAGACAGAGTCTGAATATTAAGAGAGTAGTCTGAGTTGGAAATATAGGCATAACATGGAGGGATGGACACACATACACACATGCACACACTCTTAAAATGGTGCCTAGCAGATAAAGTACTATGTAAATGTTAAAATGTTCACATGATGCAGTGTGCAGATGATGTTTTATTGAGTTGTATATTTGAAACTTATATGGCTTCCCCAAACAATGTCACCTCAATAAATTCAATTAAAATGGTAATTAATATTATCCAATTGTTATTTGAATAACCACCTTATTTATTTTTGATTGTTTCTCCTGTTTTATATTTTTTCTATTTTGTTAAAGACTTTATGTATTTATTTTTAGAGAGGGTGAGGGAGGGAGAAAGAGAGGGAGAGAAATATCAATGTGTGGTTGCTTCTGGAGTGCCCATACTGGGGACCTGGCCCGCATCCTAGGCATGTGCCATGACTGGGAGCCAAATGGGCAACCCTTTGGTTTGCAGGCCAGTGATCAACCCACTGACCCACACGAGCCAGGGCTAATAACCATTTTAGAAGTCAACTGAATTTAAGCTATTAAAATGAAACTTAACACTTAAATGCATAGAGTAGGTTTAATGAATACAAATAATTCTTGGTGGTTACAATTTTTGATGCATCATAATAAAAAGTAGATTAAAATTGGAAAAAAAACAAGAATTTATATTTCTTGGATTATACTCGAATCTCAATCTAAATTTAGCTGATAAAAGTAATAAAATCATTACTAGCATTTATGACACAATAATATTAGCTCTGACTTGAAAACATTTTCAAATATACTTATTCAGTTAATTTAGAATCAACTTCAATGTAATGCATATATTTCACATGCCTATGAGCCATACAAAAACAAGCCCAAGTACACTATAATCATCATTTAAGGTCTTCAGATTCATTAGGTTTAAATGTCCCTGCCCAAAACAGTTGATGGTGTTTTCCCAGGATTTGTATCTTATCCTCAAATGTTTGGTTCATAAACAAAGCAAGACTGGTGAGGAAGAGAAGCACAGGCCAAGTAATTCACCATCTAAACAAAACTGAAAAAGAAGTATGCAGGCCAGGTGGATGGTTTAAAGTGCATTTTAAAAAATCTTCTATCCCTAACATGCACCAAATGTGCATGTATACAATAATCTAGCCATTATATTCTGCCTTAAAATGTTGATTTCAACTCACATTAGAGGTAGACCTACTTACTATTTTTCTACTTGCTGTCCCTGACCTACAGCAGAATCCCAGGAAAGCACATAATCCCATTCAGAAGAATAAGAGGCAGATGGGTACTGGGATATTAACAAACCTAAGAAGATCCCTAAGGAATACATATGGACAGTTCCCCTCAGAGGATGAGGAGGGAAAGCAGACGGTCCAGGGCCTTAAATGTAGGTGTATATATCACATCAGTTCCCAGGCACAAAGGCAGCCCAAATACTTTTTTTTCCTTTTTCCTTGTTCTGAAGGAGTATTTCTAGAGTAGGGGGAAAAAACATGGATACCTATCCAATGACCAGTTGAATAAACTTGGACCATTAGGAGATTGACTCCAAAGTCATAAAAATATCAGATTTTAATGTCGGGTTTCATGCATTTTTATAAGTGATATCACAAAAGAACATTATGTCTCCTAGACTATTTCCTTCTGCACTCAGATTCTGATGAGGAAATATGCCCCTCATTGCCTCTTCCCTAGTATGATTTTCCCAAAAGCAGGCAACATTTTTAACAGAGAACAACAGCAGGTTTATAGTATGTTAACCATTGGTGGTTTAAAGGTGCCATTTATGATTACTTTGCTCTTGAGAGGAAGAAAAATGAAGTTTATGCCTCAGAATGCTTAAGTAATAATTGATGGTTTTGTAAAGGCTGACAATGAGAGGCCATATTATCATAGTCTTTTAATAGTATGGTTTACTAGCAATGATGCATTTAAGGGATTTTCTGTTTTTGCATCTTCTTTTTGTAATCCAATTAAGACAAATGATGCTTCATTCTTCTACCTGTCTGAATGACTATATATACATTTTTTTCTCTAATGTAATAAAATTAGTAGCTTGGAAGATACCATCTTTAGTGTAAGTATTACTGAGGGCTTACCTCAATTTTTTGGAAGTCCCACATAGTTAACATAACGTATATTAAAATAAATTATTAACACAAAGATATGTTATTGGTATTATATAGAGAAGGGGAAAATTATTCTAGATATTTAAAAGTATTATTCCTTAAAAACAAAAGGCTTATCAAGTGTACTTAGAAAAAAATCATAATAAAGTTTACAAAAGTATTTTAATAAAATGTTCAAATAAATTTCAGTTAAACTTACTAAGTTTAATATTCCTATAATTACATTTTGTTAGCCTAACCTATAGGAATGAAACCTTATTATATATAAAATAGAGCATTTAGGACTATTAGTAATTCTTTACAAAATCAAACATACAGAAATCAAGCATCACTGTACCACATAACTACCACGGATTGTAATTTAATCCAAATTATCACATCTTATTTGAAGAAATACTCATTAAACAATCACATTTTTGAAAAGCATTCAAAGATGACCCTGTTATTTAAACACAGTATAATCTCATTTTTAAAAATATAAACCTATGGTAAGAAAAGTAAATCATTCAATAAACATTGGAACTGAGCATTTGAATTCACAAGTTGCTATCTTTAGCACATTTAAATTAATTGCTACATTTTGCAAGAGATAGCAATGACTATAATAAGCCAAATCAAAATAGAAAATAAGTCTAATGTAAAAACAACAGAATTGTTTTTGTCTCTTAGCTGGCTCCATGACCACATCTATTTTTGCCTAATATATAGATATTTCAGAAACAAGAAACTCCCATGCAACTAAATAATAATTTTTTACTTTTTCCGTATCTTCTCTCCCCAAAACTCAACTGATCGAGAATATTTTCATTTGCTTGATGGTAAAAACTAAAAGTTCAATCAATTATCCACCACGATCTCCCTCTGAGCTTCAAATATCGTTAGAAAAATAGAAAAGTTCAAAGCAGCTGGAGAAGCTGTGAGTTTCCAAAGGGATGCCAGTTGAGATCTTTTGTTGAAAAACACCTACTTCCTAAAAGTCAACAGGTCAAACTTAGTCACAGTTGGAGGCAGGTGTCTTCAGGAAATGTAAAACCTTCTTGCAGATTCACTCAGCAGATTTAAAATGTTCTCCATCCACAGTGGGGTACACATGGCCCTCGACCATGAGATATTCAAGGGCTTCCTTGATGGTGTTGATACTCAGGCTGCAAAGCTCATTCTGGAACTCGTGAATGTTCTTATCTTCCTGTTGAGGATGCTCATGAAATGAATGCAGCACCTCCTTCTGGATGAACTTGGGGCTGGCCTCGCCATTCTCTGGAGCCTGATCCACTTCGGATGGAACAAGTGCACTCTGCCCAAAAGCCACTTTCTGGATCATGTACACACTGACCATTTCCAGAATATGTTAGGTGAACTCATTCATGTCTTCCAGGGTGTAGATCTGCAATACCTCAAGGATTTTGACTTCTGCAGAACCACTGAGGATACCAAACACTGTACAAACACTGTAGCATAAATTTACACCTGATATGGAGTCTGCTCCTGCTTTGCTTTACCGCTGCTGAGCCAGTGGTGGTCATTGACAGGCTTGGTGGCCGTATCATCAATCTTGTAAAGAATATAGTTTGGCAGTTTCTCTGCCTTTCTGATGATCCCCACTACTGAGACCTGGGAAACTACCACTCCCCTAACCTTAAAAACATTGTTGACCAGAGTGGTTTTGAGCAGCTGGTTCACACAACAAGGTATAATTTTCTCAATTTGAGCCCTGGACCTTGGGGCCCTCAGAACAGGACCTGTGCCGCCCTTAGAGGGTATGTCATTGCTGCCACTGACTTCACTCATGGCAGAGAGGCCACCATGGCTCCCAAACCCATTCCCACTCATCTGAACCAAAGCACAGGCAGATGAATTGACGTGACTTGGCTCTACTCAGCAAGCTTCCACTTCTACCAAGGGCTACATCAAACACATGGTTTGTGAGGATATTCGCAGCTCCACGTCACCGTGGATCCAATCACCTACCAGAATACAGCTGCCTCCAGCCAATCAGGACCTGCTGGCTCTTCTCCTCATCCCATAGTTCTCTGAAGTTTTCTAGTACTAGCCAGTGCTACATTTTAAAAGGCCAGTGTATAATTTCCATCCTTTCCTGTCATTTAATAAAAAGGCATTTTCGCTAGCTTCCCTGGACTCCTTCTTTCCTAAATTTTACAACTTCTTCCACAGTCACTTTTTTAAAAGATTTTATTTATTTATTTTTAGAGAGAGGGGAAGAGATCAAGAAGGACAGGAAGACAAACAAGGATGAGACAGAGAAAGTGAAACGTCCATCAGTTGCCTCTCACACACCCCCAGGGAACCTGGCCCACAACTGAGGCATGTGCCCTGACCCCAAATGAACTTATGTTTCCTGGACAAGGCCCAACCCACTGGGCAACATGAATCGGAGTTCCCACAGTCACCTTACAGACTGATTTATTCACTCAAAGAATCAGTTAACCATTACACAGAAATTCCGGGACACACAAGTTCACTATGGTGGAGTGTTATAGGTTATGTGAGGGAATGTGGAGTTGAAGGTGACGGGGCAGGCGAGAAGTGGTGAAGGGGGAAACTACCACCACAGTCGCTGTTACGAAAGAATGCAAATCTTTGTTCAAATCGTTAAAATGAGAAGCATATTTCTTACAGCCCCTTTTTACAGATTAATTTTTTACTCATTTAATCAGTTAAGCAATGGAAATTCTGGAACAGTAAAGTATACTGTGGCATTTTGCTGTAGGCTACATGATGGGGGGCACAACACGAAGTTAAGGTGGAGGCATAGACAGTCAAGGAGGGATAGGGAACCAGAGGTAGAAACTGGGGAGGGAGGATCACCATGGTTACTCTTAAAGAACTCAATTCCTTGTTCAAATCCTTAAAACCAGAAGCAAGCTACTTCTATTGTCACTTCTTTTTTTAAAACATTTTATTGTTGATACTATTACAGGTATCCCCATTCCCCTGCCCCTTTGCCATCCCCCAACCAGCCCACACCTCCCCCTTCACCACACTATTGTCTGTGTCCATGAGAACACACATATATGTTCTTTTTATTATTTAAATATATTTAATTGATTATGCTATTACAGTTGTCCCATTTCCCTCCCTCTATTCCCCCCTGCCCCACACCCCTAACCATTCCCCACCCTTTAGTTTTTGTCCATGGGTCATACACATAAGTTCCCTGGCTTCCACATTTCCCATACTATCCTCAACCACCCCCTGTCCGTTTTCTACCTACCGTTTATGCTACCTGTTCTCTGTACTTTCTCCTCCTCTCTCCTCCTCCCACTCCCCTGTTGATATCCCTCCATGACTTACATTAATCCCTTTAACATTTCATATAATAAAGGCTGGTTGATGATGAACTTCTTGAACTTGACCTTATCTGAAAAGCACTTTATCTGTCCTTCCATTCTAAAGGAAAGTTTTCCTGGATAGAGTATTCTTGGATGTAGGTCATTGCCTTTCATGACTTGGTATACTTCTTTCCAGCCCCTTCTTGCCTGAAAGGTCTCTTTTGACAAATCAGCTGACAGTCTTATGGGAACTCCTTTGTAGGTGATTGTCTCCTTTTCTCTTGCTGCTTCTAAGATTCCCTCCTTATTTTTAATCTTGGGTAATGTAATTATGATGTGTCTTGGTGTGTTCCTCTTTGGGTCCAACTTCTTTGGGACTCTCTGAGCTTCCTGGAGTTCCTAGAAGTCTATTTCCTTTGCCATATTGGGGAAGCTCTCTTTCATTATTTGTTCAAATAAGTTTTCAATTCCTTGGTCTTCCTCTTCTCCTTCTGGTACCCCTATGAGTTGGATGTTGAGACATTTAAAGATGTCCCAGAGGTTCCTTAGCCTCTCCTCATTTTTTTTAATTTTTGTATCTTCATTCTTTTCTGATTGAATGTTTTTTCTTCCTTCTGGTCCACACTGTTGATTTGAGTCCCAGTTTCCTTTCTATCACTATTGGTTCCCTATATATTTCCCCTCATTTCTCTCAGCATATTTTTCATTTTTTCATCTAATTTGCAAACAAATTCAACCATTCCTGTGAGCATTCTGATTACCAGTGTTTTGAACTGTGCATCCGATAGGTTGGCTATCTCTTTGTGGCTTAGTTGTATTTTTTCTGGAGTTTTGATCTGCTCTTTCATTTGGGCCATCCTTCCCTTTCTCTGCGTGCCTGTTACTTTAAGGGGTGGAGGCTTAGGTGTTCACCAGGGTGGGGTAACCCACGTGGTTGTGTTGTGACACTGCCTGTGGGGGTGGAGCCAGTCTGGATGAATTGTCTTCTTTAACTCGCTGGTTGTGGGACTTCCATACAGTTCGATTTTCTGTCAGATCTGGTCGTTTTTTGTTTTTAAATTGTTGTTCTCCCTCTTTTGGTTGTACGAGGAGGCACAGTGTGTCTACCTATGCCTCTATCTTGGCCAGCTGTCTACATATACATTCTTGAGCTAATCCCTTAACCTTCTTTTAGCACTTCTTCAAGAATGACTCATTCACTCATTCAATCAGTTAACAATTCAATGAAAATTTTGGAACACATAAATTCGCTATGGCAGAGTGCTACATAGGCATGAAGGAGGCAGGCGCATGAGGGGGGTGGGGTGAAGAGCAACTAGAAAGAAAGGATTGGGTATGTTTTGTGTGGGGGATCACCACTTTGGTTACTATTCTCAAATAATTCACATGCTGCTCAAATCATTAAAACCAGAGGCACTCTGGAAGAAATAGCAAGATAGCTATTTCTTTAAGCTATAACCTTTGAATGATTATATTGAAATGTAAGTTCATCTTACCACTTCCTTTTTAAAGTTTTTATTGTAGATTTATAATTTTCCAGTTTTTCTGCCAAATTCGCTATAGATAAAAATGAATATATTTGCCCTGGCCAGGTGGCTCAGTTGGTTGGAGCTTCATTCCCAACACCAAAAGGTTGAGGTTTGCCCCCTACTCCGCCCCCTCTCCATCAGGCACTTACTGGAAGCAACCTATAGATGTTTCTTCCTCTCTCTCTCTCCCTCTCATTCTCTCTCTCTAAAAGCATATCTTTGGGTGAGGATTTAAAAAAACACTGACTTTTGAACAACACGGTATCACATATACCCATGCAGTTCATACCTGTACTGTTCAAGGGTAAACTGGCTCTGGAAATCTAGGTTATGCAGATGGTTAAGTTATAAGCCAATTTTCCAGTCTGCAGGCAGTAGGCACCCTTATCCCCCATGTTGTACAAGGGTCAACTGCAGTATACTGAATTTGAATTTATACATAACTCCCAAGGGAATGACTGAGCTCTAAATTATTTTCAAGGCTCTGTAGTTAGGTCAGAGAAGTTCAAGATGTGACCCCATTATATGTTAAGAACATAAATAAAATAAAAATTTGATTTCTATATATACTATGCATTAATTTCTGTACTTAAGAGGATAGCAATAGTGTAAGTAGATCTCAAAATATTTTCACATTACACTGAAAGTCTATTTTCCTTATAAAAACACTTTATTTTTGGTATAATTTAAAGGCTTTTTATGGTTAATATGGGGACATCAGTTTCTGGAATACATCATTGGCAAGGAACTTGTTTAAAATTTTCTTTAACAATTTTGAAGAGTTTATTGGTACTTTCATTTCTTTTATTGCTTACATAATTAAATTTTTGCTATTCCAAATGATAGAAATGTATGAGTTGTGTATCTAAAATGTGTAGAAGGTAAAATTATATTTACTTCTCAAGTTAAAAAAGTAATGATATCATAGAGCCGATATGAGGGGGAACCAAAAACACCCAGGAATTTATTTATAAAAAATTATGCATTTATTCTTACATGCTTTAACTTCAGTTACCTTCCAAGTACTCTCCATTTGATTCAATACACCTATTGAGACATTTTTTCCACTGCTCCAATGATTTTAAAACAGTTTTTGAAATCATCAATTTTGATGCCATTTAGTGCTTCTACCATTTTTTTTTCAACTCTTCCACATCAGAATAACATTTCCCTTTGAGCACTTTGTTCATCCAGGGAAACAAAAAGTGTCACTTGGGGTGAGATTGGGTGAATAGGATGTGTGAGGCATGAGGGTCATATGATGTTTTTTTGTCAAAAACTGCTGAACACTCAGCAAGGCATGGGAAAATGTGCTCATAAATCACCCACCATGAAATGGGCAAACACATTGAAAGAGTCTTCCAAAAAAATTCACTGAAGCTGAACACAGCCTCTCACCATAACACCAGCTGCTACACTCATACAGATGGGTTCCCAGAACACTCACCTAGCATGGAAAGCCTGTACTACAGGGGGATGCCCTCCAGAAGATAATTGCAGGGTTTTTGGGTCACTCCTTGTATAATGAATTTGTTTTACAAATAAATATATAATAATCATTACCTGGGTACACAGATTTCCATTCAAATATGCATATTTAACTTCTGGATACATGTTTATAAAACCAGAGAGGAACTACACATCTAAGTAATATTTGTTTTCTTAAAACTGAACATTATTAGACATCAGATTAACTACACTTTTTTAAATGCTTACAAGCTCATAATTAGACATTGCTGTTTTATTAAATTAGCTAACATCAGCCCTGGCTGGTGTAGCTCAGTGGATTGAGCGCGGGCTGGGAACCAGAGGGTTCTGGTTCAATTCCCCGTCAGGGCACAAGCCTGGGTTGCGGGCCGGGTCCCCAGTGAGGACCATGTGAGAGGCAACCATACATTGCTGTTTCTCTCCCTCTCTTTCTCCCTGCTTTCCTCTCTCTCTGAAAATAATAAATAAATTCTAAAAAAAAAAAATTAGCTAACATCAGACATCTGGTCAAAAAATCTTGGGGTTCACATGATTTGACTGATTATATTCCCAACAATTATATACAGTACAAATTGTATCAATCATATCAAAACAAATAAGAACCACCTACCTAACAGGATTGCTGGTTAAAGAAACCCTCAGAGATTCCAGGCAATTAAGAAGTTTCTCATCTGAAATACCAGATCTTAATTCATGAACGTATTCTTGTGAAGACAGGGTGCATTCATGTTTGCTGTTTTTCAGTCCTCCCTATATATAAGAAAAAGATAGCAGTTAAGACAAAACAGTTTGTTTTTATAAAACTTTTAAAATAAAATAATGCATAAAATATATTAAGATTAAGATGTGTGTAGAATGCTAGACACTTTAAAATTCATGGTCACAGAACTGATGTGGTAAAATCACATTGGGTATATCTCAACACTCTCCTCAGCCTCATTTAAAAGAAAATTACACTGCTGGTGCACATGACCTGAATAGAATATGGACTTGAGTTGCATAAAGTATCGCTGACAGGAAAGCTTAAATTTACAATTCAGGCATTGGGATTAACATTAGCTGCTCCTCAACCCACAGGATGAACATTTAGCAATCATCATATTAATTTTTCTAGCTAACATATTTATATTCTTTTCCACAAAACACAGTAAATGAACTTTAATACAAAAATTATACATAACCCACGTTTATTGAAATAGAGTATCACCCTATCTGAACAAGTGAAAACAGTTATTAAAATGTAAAATAATATAGTCTCCTATTAGCATGTTAATCAAATTAGTCTAACACATCCATCAATTCCAATTTCTTTCTAACTTTGTTAGTCTCGTGCTGTAGATAAATCTTAAAAAAAGTCATTAATGCATTTATCTGATAGTGACTAGTTTTTAGCTTAATTTCCAATATAGGTTGGGTTATTTCTAGAACTCATTGTAACATCACAGCTCTTTAGCTTCATCACCATACCATAACTATCTAAGTAGTTGGGGGGAACAGATGGGAGGAAAACATCATCAACACATTCATTGTACCAATAATGCATAGTTTTACCTTCCAGACACACATAATCATAACTATCATTTAATACATTATAAACATATCCCTCTGAATAAAAACTCTTGCTTCATTCTCATTTTCTAAGTTCTAACAAATTATATTCAGTTTCTGCTAAGTAGCTAAGCTGCAATAAGGAAAACAATTTTTTTTTCCATTTGGTAGAAGTCATGGCATTAGAATATATAGAATTATTTTAAAAAACAATGTTAATAATGAAAAATGGATTCCTTAGGGTATTATACCATTGGCTTTTTATTGAGAATATCTTCTCAATATAGAAATTATCCATAATTCCTAATATCTGATTTTTTTAATTCCATTAAATAGTAAACATTTAAAGTCTAATGTCTTATGTATGGAAACTATTCCCTTATAGCACTGTGGCCCTATCACTCCTATAGCACATAAGACATTGGAGCAGAGGTCATTATTTGTGTCTGTCTCTCTTCTGGACTAGGAAGTCCATGTAATCCAAGTACCTAACATAGTGAAGGAATTTAGTGAGCCCTAACAAATGTGTGCTGTTATTGAATCTGTCCATAACAATATCAGAAGAATATAATTTCATACTTTTCATGCCCATATTTTGTATATTGGCCACTGACCTGATTTTTCTTGCTTTGTTAAGATACACAGATGTTCAAGAAGTCTACTGTATAAATTACCACATACATGGCACAGTAAGTAAAACCATCACCATGAAATCATTTCCAAATTTCTATAACGTATTTATCTATCTCTTAAGGATACATAGAGATCCACAGGTAAATATCAATAGCATAGAACTGCAAGTTATCACCACATACCACTTTCATATGAAATTCAATTTTTTTTCTTAATTAATGGATAATAAGTCTCTACTAATCCCCTGGAGGCTTGTATATAAACCTTATTCCTGTAGAATGCGTTTTGTTTTTGGTGTTTTCTCTGTCTGGAAGACTCTGACCCCTGACCTTTCCACTGCTGGAACTCATCATTTCAGTTTCAGCCCAACAGCCTTCTCCTCTCCTCATACCAATTATCACCACAATACCACAGTAAACCTCATTTATAGCATTAGCTTTATATGTTTATCTTCTATAGCACTTTCTTTGTTTACTGTGTCTTCCTCATTAAAACATAAGCTCTATGAGGCAGGAATCTTGCCTACCTTTTTACCACTGTATCCCAGATCTTAACACTGTGCTTGGCATACAGTAAGTAGTCAATACATATTTCCTGAATGAATGGATGAATGGATGGAGAATAAACAAATGAATGAATGACTATTGAGTTTCAACATGTAGAAGCTTCTAAATTCAGTTTAGTTTTGCTTCAGAATATTAGAGTTCTGAGATGTCCCATTACAATACATTCAGAGATGCTAGCACTGAACAGATAAATTGAGACAATGTATGACAGCATGCTGGGGACCGCTCTAACTGCCACCGGGTTTGAATCATAGGCCCTCACTTACGTTCCAGGTAATCCTTCAGCAGGCTATGGAATTAATCTCTATAAACCTGTTGGCTCATCCATGATATAGGGGTAATAAACATCTAGCCCCTTCATGTTTGTTATGAATATTAAGTAAGACAATGCATATGAAGTACCTAAAACAGGCATTTTGTATGTGTTGCCTCACAGACAGAGTAAGCTGAGCAGACAATGTTAGTGCTCTGCTTCCATATGGTCATGGCTGAGATACTATTTATAGAACAACTGGGCCAGCCAGTCACATTGAGACTCACCACTCCTCCGAATCTTAGAAACAAGTTTAAATTATATAATTTAAGATAATCTCTGGTTGTAAGGAGTGGAAGCAAATGATCTAATGGAGTAAGAGAAAAAATACAAAGCCTCATAAAATAAATGCCTTTTATCAAGCTTAGAAGGACTTAGAAGAGTTTTATCTTAAGTTCACATTTGATAATTATGAAAATGTGATAACATATAAAGTCTGGACTGGCCCTTAAATGTCAGTTCTTCTAATACCCTAATTACAGAAATAGAGAATAGCAGTAATTACCAAAGTTCACATAATTAGTAAGACAGCAAGACTAAAACACTAATGTTCTGGTCCTTGGGTTACTTCTTTTTATACTGTACGTCACTTTTTCCCAATATTGAATAAAAAAATTAAAGCAACAAGTATTTAATTCTGAAACCTCTATTACAAAATGTCAAAGAATTTTCAGCATAATCAATACGGTACACCATAATATTTAAGAAATCATCTAAAAACAAAACAGTGCAACAGATTAATTCTATCTTTAATAGGGCTGTAATACAAGAATGGCTTATTATTAACACCCTGTTCTGATACTGAACAAAGGAAACAACTAGATAATGGATGGATAGTAATGGAAAATTTAATTAGCTGCTCTATATGAGATTAATGAAAATTACCACTGTGCCCATTTGATCTTTAAAAAAATAATGCAGACAAAGTTACCAATTAGCATACATCATGCTACTCTAAAGCGAGGTGAACAAAAAGCTTTCCTAATTTGAAAATCATTAGGACGGAGACACTTGTCAGAGTGACTGCACTTGTATTATCCTAAGACACTACATGAAAAACCAAAAAGGAACTTTGGGTCAGTATAATAATCACATCTTCCTACCCCGATATGAAACATTAGTATCAAAACCAGATAAGCAATAGTCTAAAAAGAACATTTTAAGTTTTCAGTGGAGATACAACTTATAATTTAGGATGACTTACTCTGAGCATGATCTGTCACTCTTTAATGTAAGTACAAATTTACTTATAATTTGAGGAAAGCTTCCTAGTTCTAAGCTATAAGGTATCTTCCTGCAGATACTAGAAAGAACTGATCATTGCACAGGTCTTTTCAACTGTAATGCATATACAAATAGCAATTACTATCAGTGGTGTCATCTTCAAAGAATATGCACAATACTGTTGTCATGAAAACATTAATATTGTTACTATGATTGACCATGATATATAAACCCTAATGAAGTCAGGTTAATTTGTCTACTTTAATCAAGTCAGTTTCTTATCTACCACTGCAGTTCTCTGAAAAAGCAATGTCCGAGATTAACACATTTGGAATTATACCTACAAAGGTCACAGTGTTATCCTTTGAGAGGCTCCTAAACCTTTAAAAGCTTGGGAAATCAAAAGGCTATTTTCCTCATCATCAGTTTCTTGAGTTCCAGTAGGAAAAGAAAACATAAAACAAGTGCCTGATCCAAATCAATCTACCTACTTATTCTATCAGTGATGCATTTGGTGAGCTATACAACTCTGAATGCTACACTTTATATGGCTTCTCTCCAGTTATATAGGACAAAATACCTTATAAAAGGAGACACTGGTTTTAAGTAATTCATTTATCCGGAAAATATAAAATATATTTTAAATAAATATATTACAGCATTTCCAATTACTATATATGCAATTTGCAGTGAAAATTCTTTACATTGCAGGAAACACGTATCATAAAAATAACTACACATTATCAATTCAGAGTCTCTAAGATAAAAACCTACACAGAAAATTACTATCATGAGATGACTTCAAAGAGTGTCATTCTCCATTGCAGGACACAATGGGGAATTAAGGCCTTTTTAATTAAGGCCTTATTCAGAAGCTGAAAGTAATATGCAAAATAAGAGAATATACCCTAAATTCTAGGACAGAAAAAAAATTCACAGAAATATAGAGGTACCATAATTCTTCATATTATAGATATCATTTGTCCCAAAAGTATTTGACTAAGTTACTTTAAAGGCGATTAGCTAAAATGTTTTTTTAAAAATATAAGATTTTCTATATGAAATAATTTATTGTTCAGTTATTGAAGCTTCTATATATTAAACACCAGATTAAGCATTTCACCCTCAAATCACACACTCTAAAACCATCACAAGAAGAATATTTAAATTATTCTTTCAGCACATGCACTGTCAGAAATATCAAGTACACAAAGAAACTCTAAACATATATTTAAATTATGTCACCCTATTGGTATTTATTTCGTTATGAAACACATATTTAATGTATAAAGTATGAAAAAAGTAATTTATAAAACATGGAGGAAATACTTCATAATAACATCAAGGAATTACTCAATACACAAATTTTCATATCTAAAATTAATAAAAGGATATTTTAATAAGTAGAATGTTGATCCCAAAACACTCAACATCACTTCTTGTAAAACATTTCTTGTCAAACCATCTCATTTGATCTACCTACTCTAATTAAAATGTTTAATGCTATTCAAAATTAATCAATCTGGCCCGGCTGGTGTAGCTCAGTGGATTGAGCGTGGGCTGGGAACCAGAGGGTCCCGGTTCGATTTCCAGTTGGGGCACATGCCTCGGTTGCGAGCCAGGTCCCCATGAGGGCCATGTGAGAGGCAACCATACATTGTTGTTTCTCTCCCTCTCTTTCTACCTCCTAGAGACCCTCTAAAAATAAATAAAAATAAAATCCTTAAAAAAAATTAGTCAATCTGTATAATAAGCCATCAGTCTGATATGTTTCTCTTTTATATCAAACACAATAAATAGATGGTCTATTCCACACTTAAAATCTACCCATACTTACCTTGTATAACTAGTATTAAACAATTATGGTAAACAATGTGCATATGGGTGAACTTTAAAACTATAACCTGTCACTACTAGCATTTTTTAGTCTTTATCAATACCCACAGTACTTGATGAAAGAAAATGTAAACATTATCTCTATCTTTTATTTCACAGAGGCCCTTAAGATATATCAGAAAATGAAATATAAACAGATAGAAAATAACCCAGGGGTTCTTAACCCTGGGTCCCAATTCAGGAATTATGTAAACTTGGAAGGGGAAAACAACATCTTTATTTTCAATAACTGCTGACTTGAATTCAGCAACACTTCCAATTATGAATGTAGACAACAGATCACAGAACATAGTTGGTCACTATGACTCATAGAAGTCACAGATATTTCCTATCATACCAAAAACACCACATGTGTAGCACTTTCTCAAAATATCACATATGCTTATCATTTCTTCAAAATTAACCTGTTCTACAAGCTGCCACTTTGTCTTGTTATTTAACAAATGTTATAAAGAAGCATATTATCATGTCTCAATTTTCTAACTAAACTTTCTAGTTTGAGATCATTGTAAATATACATGCTATTGTAAAAAAAAATGCAAAGAAATCCTTTGTTTCCCCCAATGGTAGTATCTTGCTTAAAATGATATTGCAATATAAAACTGAAATACTGACATTGAAAATCCCACCTGTTTATTGAGAGTTCCCTAGTGTTATTTGCACTTGGTCTGTGTGCGTGTGTTTAGTTCTATACAATATAATCACATGTAGATTAATGTATCCAACCACCAAAATCAAAATACCAAATAGTGCCACTGCCCCAAGTATCCCTCATGTTGTTGTTTCCTAACCATTCCTCCTGCAGCTGCCCACCCCTGTCAACCACGAATCTATTCTCAATTTCTATCATTTGACTTCTTGAGAATGTCATATGCAGGAAATCACTCAGTAGTAATCTTTTCATATGGGCTTTTTTTTTTCACTCAGTATAATTCCCTGGAAAGTCATACAACTTCTTGCACATATCATTAGTATGTTCCTGTTTATTGCTGAAGAGTAAGTATTCCATGGTATGGCTATATAACAGTTATTTAATCATTCACCTACTTGGAATATCATTGTTTCCAGTTTTTGTCTATTGCAAATAAAACTGCTATGAACAGGAGGCAAGATGGTGGAGGAGTAAATGAAAGCCACACTAACCTCTTTCTAGGACCAATCTGAAATTACAACTAAATTGTGGAAAAATCACCCAGAACAAACAACTGAACAATAGCAAGAGAGAAGACTGATAACCTCAACACACAAAAGAACCAGCATCAGCACTGACTGATAAGGAGTGCAGTGGAGACTTGAGAGAACTGGCTAGAGGCCCACAGGCCTCTAAAACATTATTTTTAAATAAGATATTACTTATTTTTTAAGATTTATTTTTTTAGAGAGAAGGGAAAGGAGGGAGAAAGAGAGGGAGAGAAACGTCAATATGTGGAAGAAACATCGATCAATTGCTTCTTACACACCCCCAACTGGAGACCTGGCCTGCAACCCAGGCACAGGCCCTGACCAGGAATCAAACCAGAAACCTTTAGAGTCACAAGTGGGCACTTAACCCACTGAGCCACATCAGCCAGGGAAGATATTAATTATTTCAAAGACCCTTGTAACATCTACAGTATACTAGTTTTCTTGGAAACCGATGACCTTTATGCATTGCTTTTATTTTTTTATCCTAACCAGCAGATTAATTTCTTCAGTAAACATTTACTAAGTACCTACTATGTGGTAGACATTGGGTGTATATATACAAAGGTGTCTAAGACACAGACCCTGTCCTCAAAGAGCTCAGTCAGCTTAAATAGCATTTTCTTTACCAGAAGAATTTTTAATGAAAGTATCTAAATGAGGCTTAGAGATTATTTAAAACTGTCACCTAACTCTTCTACTCATCCCAACATTCCCACTACTTTTAGAAAATACTCATTACAGATGAGAAAAAGCCAGGTCAATTTATAGACAGAACTTTGTCAAATTCAGAAAAAAAAACATGAATTCAAGCAATGAGGATAAAGACATTTTTTCATGCCACTGTTTCACCGACGTTTCTTAAGTAAAAATATCATAAATTAGTAAAGCAAAATACTTTGATACTGCTTTTAGACTTACCATGATGGGTTTTTTTAGACTTACCATTTGCCTCCTTACATTTTAATGCAATATATTATAAATACAGAAAAATATATGTAATATGATAAGTTATAAAGCAGAATCTAATCGTTCACAAGTGCATTATCACTTTTTCCTATATTTGGATAAATCCTGTAGTCAATCTATACTTTGTATAAAAAACAAATAAAGGCTTTTAAGAAACTAGGGATATAAAAGTTTCAAAGTATAAAAATTAATTTCTACTCTCAAATTTTAGATTGACTTGTTTTTGGTCTCTAAAGTTATAATTCTTTTGGAAGAAGAAAAATGTATTTTAAAAAATATTGCATTAATCCTTCAAGCATCCCTGTGAGACATAGTATCCCCTTTATACAGATTGGACAAGTTCTTTAATCAAATTTGGCCATGATATACAATGACAAATGGAGCTAGGAATAGAATCTGGAGCATCTGATTTCTAGTTCAGTATCCTATCCATTAGCCTTTCTCTCATGCCTTTGGCACTTCTCATTGTCCTAAAATGCAGTCCTGGATCACTTATTCTCCAAAGTACAGTCTCACTTGTCAAGGCCACCAAGATACAGAACTTAGAAAAAAATTATTGCTTTAGTTTAGGGACTTAACAGAGTAGTGCAATATCACAGAGTAATAACCCAGCACAATAAAAGATTCCAAGTGTAGAAAAAATGTACCATGTACTTACTGCCTTCAAAATAAGTTGTGTAAGATTCAAATATGTACATAAAATATCATACTTTGCTTAATGGATTAATTTGATAATGCAGTACACACAGCTATACAGAAATTAGGCATTTAATGACTTAGAATACAGTTAAAGAAACTAAAAGGTACTGTTCATGTGATGAGGTAGAAATTCTTTTACAATGTTTATAACAACATGCCGGCTTGGCATAATCCTTCTGTGATAAGGAAAACAAGCAGCCTCAAAAAGTATGCATTCTCTTTGACCTAGTAATGCTACTTCTAATAATCATCACAAGAAATAATTTGAATTGTAGACCAAGATTTATGTACTAAGATGTTTATGATATAATTTTTAGTAGGGAAACTTGTAAACACTGGCAGGGACCAAATGTAGGGAAATGGAGAGGTAAATTACAGTACCTACTTAAAATGGAATATTATGCAGTCATTAAATATTTTTGACACAGAAATATATTGTTGAGTTAATGATATGCAAAATGAGATACAAAACTATGTACAGTATGATTTCAATTATGTAAAAATATTTCTATCATCTAAATGGTGATCCATGGTAATGTTAATGGTAATTATCCCTAATAGAATTTTAGTTATAGCCCTGGCTGGTGTGGATCAGTGGATTGAGCAAGGGCTGTGAACTGAAGGGTCATTGGTTTGATTCCCAGTCAGGACATATGCCCGGGTTGCAGGCCAGATCCCCAGTAGGGGGCGCGTGAGAGGCAACCACACATTGATGTTTGTCTCTCTCTCTTTCCCTTTCCCTTCCCCTCTCTCTAAAACTAAATAAAATATATTTTTTAATTCCACCTTTTTTTTAAGATTTTATTTATTTATTTTCAGAGAGAGAAGGGAGGGAGAAAGAGCAATGTATGGTTGCCTCTCACATGGCCCTCATTGGGGACTTGGCCTGCAACCCAGGCATGTGCCCCAACTGGGAATTGAACCGGGACCCTCTGGTTCCCAGCCCGTGCTCAATCCACTGAGCCACACCAGCCGGGCAATGTTTTGGTCCAATTTACTCATATATGTAAGTATAAGCCTGTAATAAAAGGTGAGAATAAAAGAAATAATGCATGAAAAAATAAAATATTGGGTTGGCCAAAAGGTCCGTTTAGTTTTTCCAACAAAATAAAAGACACATTTTTGCCCTGGCTGGTGTAGCTCAGTGGATTGAGCGTGGGCTGTGAACCGAAGGGTCACCGGTTCAATTCCCAGTCAGGGCACATGCCTGGGTTGCAGGCCAGGTCCCCGGTGGGGTCCATGTGAGAGGCAACCACACATTGATGTTTCTCTCCCTTTCTTTCTCCCTGCCTTCCCTTCTGTCTAAAAATAAATAAATAAAATCTTTAAAAATTTTAAAAAAATAAATAAAAGACACATTTTTTCATTTCACCAATAACTATATCGATTGGGATATTCTGAGTATGTCGGCTATCTCCCACATGGTAGAACATTGATTGTTGTCAGTTAATGTCTCAATTTGATCACTATGAACTTCAACTGTTCTACCTGACTGTGGAGTATTGTGCAGTGAGAATACTCTAGCACAAAATTTCACAAACCTCTTTTGACAAGTTCAATCAGTCACAGCACCTGCTCCATACACTTCATAAATCTTTTTTTGTGAGTTCCAGTTGTGATTTTACCTTTCTTGAAATAATAGAGCATAATATATCAAAAATGTTGCTTATTTTCTTCAATCTATATTAAAATGTCTACGCAAAAACTTCAACAGTTTATAAGTTTTTTAAATGCACACTGATATGACAGCTGTCACAATACAATCTAACAAAATTGCTTCAAATGAAGTTAAAGACAACTAAGCACTACTAGAGCCATCTTGTGGGGAAAAACAAATGAACTTTTTTTGCCAACCTAATAAATAATAATAAAGGATAGACACCAAACAGTTCAAGAAAAAAATGTAGAAAGCAATAAAAAATGAGGACACACAAAAAAACCCTTCCCTCATAACAAAGCAGATACAATCTCTCGTGCTTCAATCAAAAAAGATTTGCACTCTTTCAACTTCAAACATAAAGAGGATGCTTATTCAAAAATTGATCACCCTTTGCCTGATAAAACAGGTTTCTAGACACATCCTTATTGACAAATTTATAAGTAAAATATATTTATAAGGGGAGGGATTGTGAAAGAATATGGATTACACATCACCTGAATATCTATACTCAAGCAGAAAAGAAAGAAAGAAAGAAAAAAAAAAAGACCTTCCCCACAAAGGGTGTCTCACACATATTCCCTTCAGATAAAATTACTTCCCAATTCCTGTCCTGGCTGGTGTGGCTCAGTGGATTGAGTGCTGGCCTGAGAACCAAAGGGTCACTGGTTTGATTCCCAGTCAGGGCACATGCCTGGGTTGTGGCCCAGGTCCCCAGTAGGGAGTGCATAAAGGGCAAGCACATATTGATGTTTCTCTTCTTGTTTTTCTCCCTACTTTCTCCTGTCTCTAAAAATAAATAAACAAATTTTTTTTAAAAGTATTAAAAATTATTTCCCAATATCTAATACCCTCTCATCGATTACACAGTGAATAATTAGGACAAGCCCTAGATTTTGCATTAAAAGATACAAAATAAATCAGAATTCTTTGCATAATCAGTACCAAAACAGTGCAGTAAATCAAATCAACAACCTAACAATGAAATTTTGGCCATTTGTAAGGTGACAGCATCATTTTCATCATCACTGAGTATAAATGAATATGAAACCAATCTTCTAACTTTAAATACCATATGTTGACATGACCATGCATGCATAATAAATATACAGAATAACACATTACAGAATACACATTAATAAATATACAGAATAATCTAGCTAAACTTTAAATTCCAGACATGGTCAAGGTCACCTCAATAATACTAACAGTAGTTGGAACTCTCTAGGTAATATTCAGTCTTGGGAACTCAAGGCAATTATTCACTGAGTGTCTACTATACATATTACGTTAGGTGCCACTGGTACAACAGACACAAATGAGCCCTGGCTGGTGTGGCTCAGTGGATTGAGTGTCAGCCTGTGAAGCAAAGAGTGGCCAGTTCAATTCCCAGTCAGGGCACATGCCTGGGTTGTGGGCCATTTCCCCAGTAGCGGGTGCACCAGAGGCAACCACACATTGATGTTTCTTTTCCTCTCTTTCTCTCTCCCTTCCCCTCTGTCTAAAAATAATAAATAAAATATTTTTAAAAAATTAAACAGAGACAAATGAAACAGTCTTTGCTTTGGAGGAACTTAAAGTGAGAAAGAATGCTTATTAACCTCCATGAGATATTGGCATTACTATGATTCATTCATTCGAAGACGTTATTCATTCATTTCAAACCATTTCTGAAGATGTGCTATGTGTGGCATTTGTGCTTGGTGTTAATTGATCATTAAGAAGACAGTGCTCAAACTGGAAGTTGAAAATATAATTCTGAAGGAGTTCACAGTACTCACTGTTTGGCAAATCCACAGAGACTAATTCAACAAATCTATATTGAGCATGTCCTATATGCCAGAAACTCTGCTAACTTGAGGAGATGGGAGCAAACAAATACAATGGCATCTACTCAGGTGGTTCTACTTTTCCAGTAATAGTAGTCAAAAGGGAATGGTATAGGGGTGTATTAGAATACACAGGAAGACCCACCCCAGATGTCCAGAAAGGTTTCCTGGAAGAGGAAGATGAAAACTAATGGATAAACCAGAATTAGGGGACATAGGAAAACATGAGGTTTTACAGGCAAAAAAAA